>BSBK01001986.1:2500-193406 GCA_027943335.1 Chamaecyparis obtusa
CTCATCTATTGATTGATAGTAAATTCAATAATGTGTTTACTGATCTAACTAGTTATGAAATGTGTAAAGTAAAATAACAATCCAATCACATCAAATACATATAACACAGATATTTAACGTGGAAACCCTATTAGGGGAAAAACCACCTAGGACCGGTAACCCAAAATAATTCACTCTTCTGAAGTGAGCTCGGTTATGAGCCAACCATGTCAAAGGTTACAAAACACATTGTAAGGTGTGACCTGGTTAGAGGATTTATCACCAACAATTCTCCCTTAACCAGCATTCACTATGGGGTCAACAAGAAAACAATCAACATTCATTGAATGTCATATTGAAATACAAAAAGACTGTTAAGTCCACTCGATTAAGATATTTTGTTGTAACAATGGTTAAACTAATACAATAATGATCTGATTCAAATACAACTTAGATTTGTAGATTTTTAGATCTATGCTAAGCTCAAAATGCCTCCTCTGATCAATATTTATTTCAATCCTTCATATCCTCCAACTTATTCAACTCGGTGAATAATTCCTTGATGCTCAGCAATGTCTGTGCAGTTCAACTTGTTTCTGTCTTCAACTAGTTTGATAAGCGGTGCATGAAAATAGTTCTTTCACATGAATTCTCATGCAGTGTCAATAATCTCCTAACTCAATAATGAATCTCATGTCTCTTTAAATAGATAGCATAAACCATTTCCTTTTCATATGTTATATTTTGCCTCTTAATCTTCATCGTACATTTTTTCTCTTTAACCTTCCTCGGTAGTTGTGTCTGTAATATGTTTCATCCTTCTTCATCACATCAATCTTGAATTTTTATCAGCTATTACATCAACATAACAAACTTTATCTTCTACCTCAAAATCATAAGCAATTGTCCAATTCGTCAACTTAGTCAATTGTTATAAACTATATTTTTTTCCTTCACTCGGTCAATACCAGAATGTGTTGGTGAATACTTGCTCGATTAATACTATACTCAGTATACACTACACTAGCTCGATGTAAACATAAATCTTTAATTACTAACCACATAAACTTATTCAGTTCTGATCTTCAATACATAACAAATTCATGTAATACAATCAAGTCAACAACATGATGTCATAGACTCATCAATAAGTTACCCATATATACCTTAGCCATATCTTTCATATCCATCTCATCTTCATGTAGATATCTCATTCCTTTACCATTTTCTTATTTAGATGTTTGTAACTATCATGATAATTACAGTCAAAATTAGTTGACATTAATGATAATACATTCACTGATTTATTTCCTTACATATCACTTTAGTAGCTCAATGACCTCTAATCACTTTGTTTCAATTGTTTCATTCATTCCATCAAGATATTCAATCATTTGTAGGTTATCAATCTCTCCCTTTGGCATTGATGGCAACACAATATGAAATATGCCATAGAATACCAAACATTTATTCTACAACTCTATAGGTAAATTTTCTAGCTCGGTAATCTCTCCCTATCTTGTTCATTTAATATGTTTAATCACTGCACAATATTCCATGCAGACTCTCCCTGTGGATTTGATCTTCTTCTCTCTGATTCTTCTCTCCCACTGGATAAATATTTCATTGATTCCTTCTCTCCATTCCTGATGCAGGAGCATCCTGGGTGTAAGAGAAATCTTGCATCACCCAAAAAAAATATTTCTATTTTTTATATTCAATAAGGACTATTTTGTGTAGAGCTGCTATTTATGAAAAGTTACTATTTTTGGTAATTTTCATATGTGCTTAGAATGATCTGATTTCTTTCTTGGAGGTTCATTTTGGTCATATAAGTCTGCCAGTAAAGTTTCATTGCCAGATCAAGTGTATATTGGAAGATATTGAAAATTTTTAGTATTGGTAGCAGGGTACAGAAACTTTGAACTCAATTTTGAAGGCTTTAGAGGCCCCGGATGAGGTCAAAAATTTGGGTGACGGGTGCTTCGTGACATTTTTGAAATGGGGTTATAATAGCCGATCGGGTCAACTGGTGATGACTTATGGTCTTCGAAAGTTGGGCCACCTGAAATGGCAGAAAATAATTTTCTTCAAAATTTCTGTTTAGGTTTCAAAGGTTATCTTGAGCCGACTATGATGTAATAAAATCTAAAATAAAATAATTCTAAGTATGGTCGGCCTTATTGGCTAAAATTTTGGAACCTTCCCAGGCGGTGGAAAATTGCCTATATAAGGAAGGCTGTATTATTGTCTTAGGTAGTTCAGAATAGTTCTGGGTAGTAGATCTGGGCAATAATTCGAGGCTTTGTCCTACAGAATATTGTAAGGGAATGCCCATGTGGCTTTGCATATTGTAATTCTAAAAGTTTGTAATTCCACATTTGTGGAGATAATAAGGAGCCAATTTTCTGTTCTTGCATATTGTTGTGGTTTCTCTATTTTTGTTATGTGTTTGTGGTATTAAGGGGAGCACCCTTCATCAAGTGGTATCAGAGTAGGAGTTTTTGAGTGTGTCAACAGATCACCGACTATGAGGCAGTTTGCACCAGGACCGTGGTTAGGGTTTCAGCGCGCATCACAAAAATACCTCCACGAAGAGAACGTGGTGGAAGAGCTGGTGCTGTGACACCTGAGGTTAGAGAGCTGCAGAGATAAGTGCGAGCATTGCAAGAAGAGATTCACAGAGGAATGAATCTTAATGTCAGAGATGAAAGTGAGGATGAAGCCAAAGAAGAATATCAAGAAGGAGAAGCTAAAATTATGAACCAGGAGGAAGAAAGACTTTTTCAGGTGATTTCCAAGATTGGGAAAAGACCTAAGATTGAGGTTCCTACATTTTCTAAAAATCTTAACCCAGAAGAATTGATCGACTAGATCAATGAATGTGAGGAATATTTTGAGTATGAAGATGTTGAGGATCCTGATAGGGTCAAATTTGTGAAGGATAGACTGAAAGGTCATGCGAAGATATGGTGGAAAGAGATTCAGTTGGAGTGAAATAGAAGGGGAAAGGAGAAAATCACGAGATGAGATCGGATGGTGGATAAATTGAAGTGACAGTTCATTCCTGTTGATTATGAGCTTGACCTACTGAAGAAAATGCAGAGTTTGAAGCAAGTAGGAAGATCTGTTCAAGAGTATACAGAAGAGTTCTATCGACTTCTCATCAGAACAGGCCATGCAGAAGCTGATAAAGAGAAAGTTGCCTGATACCTTAATGGGTTAAGGCCAAGCATTTAGGAGAAGCTGAATTTGGTTCGAATGAACAGTATTGAAGAGGCATACCAGTTTTCCTTAAAAGTAGAGGAAAAGCTGAACAAGAAGTTTGAGAGCAGAAAAAATGGAAGAGGTCGCGGTGGATGATCTGGTGGACAGTCATATGGTGGCTGAAATGAAGATCTGAAAAAGAAGGATGAGGCCAATAGCAGTCAGAATCATCAAGAAAATAATTCCAATCACTTCTAGGATCAGAATAATAGAGATCAGAGAGGAAGAGGAAGAGGACAAGGATCTGGAAGAGGTGGCTTCCGTGGAACATGTTTTCACTATGGAGAAGAAGGTCATAGGGCATTTGAATGTCCTCAGCACCAAGGTAGAATAGATAGGAGAAATGAAAGCCAGGCCAGAGTTGCACATGTAGATGAAGATGCCAGATCATCAAATTCTGAAGATGCTAAAAGAGGAGAAACATTGATTAACAGAAGAGTCCTGTTGAGTGGTGAGAATGAACCTGAGCAAAGGAGGAGTCTATTTCACACTAGGTGCAAGTGTGAAGGCAAATGTTGTGATGTGATTATTGATAGTGGAAGCACTAAAAATTTGGTGTCAGAAGAGATGGTGACAAAGTTGAAGCTCAAGAGACAGAAACACCCACATCCATATCGGATTGCCTAGGTATAGGATGACCACAAGGTCATGGTTAATGAACAATGCCTGGTGAAGTTCAAGATTGACGGATACCAAGATGAGGTATTGTGTGATATCATATCTATGGATGCATGTCATATGTTGTTGGGTAGACCATGGCAGTTTGACAGATGTGCTATACATGATGGTCGTGCGAATACCTATTCCCTGACAAAGGATGGAGTGTGGCATAAGCTAAAACCATTGAAGGAGACTGAAGAAAAGGTATGTGGTAATGCAATGATAACTTTTGTTGATAGAAGAAATTTTTTAGATGGTATGAGGCATGAGCATGTATGTTTTTCTTTAATTCCAAAAGCTAGTAAAGAGGAAGTAGAAGATGTTCCTGTAGAAGTTGTAGATTTGTTGAATGAGTTTCAAGATATTGTATCTAATAACATGCCTGATGGATTACCACTAGTCAGGAAGATCATTTATCAGATGGACTTGATCCCAGGAGTGATTTTGTCGAATAAGGCAGCACACAAAATGACACCTGCAGAAAGTGAGGAGTTGAACAGACAAGTACATGAACTGTTACAGAAAGGATTGATTTGTGAGAGTCTGAGTCCCTGTGCTGTACCAGCGGTATTAGCACCAAAGAAGAATGGAGAATGGAGGATGTGTACAGATTCTAGGGCAATAAATAAGATCACAATCAAGTACAAGTTTCCATTGCCACAAATGGATGATATTATGGACTGTTTGAATGGAGCTGTGTATTTTTTAAAAATAGATCTGAAAAGTGGATATCATCAGATTCAGATCAGAGAAGGAGATGAATGGAAGACTACCTTCAAGACAAAGGAAGGACTATATGAGTGGTTAGTCATGCCTTTTGGGCTAACCAATGCACCGAGCACTTTCATGCGGCTCATGAACGAGGTTTTGAAAGAATTTCTGGGTAAGTTTGTCATTGTTTACCTAGACGATATTTTGATCTTTAGTAAGAGATTGGATGAGCATATGATGCATATTCGTATGGTATTTGAGAAGTTGAGAGAAGAAAAATTGCTGATTAATTTGAAGAAGTGCAGTTTTGTGAAGAAAGAGTTGGTGTATTTGGGGTTTGTAGTTTCAGTAGAATGTCTAAAAATGGACCCAAAGAAGGTACAGGCTATCCTTGAATGGCCTACTCCAAGGAGTTCTACTGAGGTAAGATCTTTTCATGGTCTAGCTAACTTTTACAGAAAGTTTATCAAAAATTTTAGTAGTATTTGTGGACCCTTAACTGAAATAATGAGAGGGGATATAAAAGAGTTTAAGTGGACTAATGGAGTAGAAAAGAGTTTTCAATTGTTGAAACAAAAAGTTATAGAACAACCTATTTTAGCACTTCCAGATTTTAATAAGGTGTTTCAAGTAGATTGTGATGCTAGTGGTACTGCAATAGGAGCTGTTATGAGCCAAGAAGGTAAACCTGTTGCTTATTTCAGTGAGAAGTTAAATGATGCCAAGAGAAAATATTCTGTTTATGATCAACAATTTTATGCTATAGTTCAGGCATTAAAGAAGTGGAGACATTATCTGCTTCCTAAGGAGTTTGTTTTGTATACAGATCATCAAGCTTTGCAAAATTTGAATAGTCAAGAAAAATTGAATCAAAGGCATTTGAAATGGGTTGAGTTTTTGTAGAGTTATATATTTGTTTTGAAACACAGGAGTGGAAAGTCTAATAGGGTTACAGATGCTCTTAGCAGAAGGCAACTGTTGCTGACAGAAATGCAGATTGAAGTGGTTGGGTTCAAGGAACTCAAGAATTTGTATCTAGAGGATCCTAATTTTGGTGAAGCTTGGAAAGCTTCTACAGAACCTGCTACTCTAGATAGGATAAAATGGCTGGATTTCATTATCCAGGATGATATGCTATTCAAAGGGAGTCAGTTGTGCATTCCACAAAGTTTTATGAGGGAGAATCTCATCAAGGAGAAGCATAGCGGAGGATTGGCTGGACATTTTGGTCATGACAAAACCCTTTCTTTGGTTAGTGAGAATTATTATTGGCCACAGTTGCAGTAAGATGTGAAGAAGTTTGTACAGAGTTGCAAAGTATGTCAGATGATGAAAGGAGTGAAGCAGAATACAGGGTTGTATCAGTCATTACCTATACCAGAGAAGCATTGGGAGGATATCAGCATGGACTTTGTTCTTGGTTTACCGAGGACTCAGTGGGGACATGATTCAATTTTTGTGGTGGTTGATAGATTTTCAAAGATGGCACATTTCATTCCTTGCAAGAAGACTAATGATGCTGTTCATGTAGCAGAATTGTTTTTCAGAGAAGTGGTGAGACTACATGGTTTGCCAAAGACCATAGTTTCAGATCGGGACACTAAGTTTGTTGGATATTTCTGGCGTACATTGTGGAAGAAGTTGAAGATAGATTTGAAGTTCAGTTCATCACATCATCCACAAACTGATGGACAGACAGAGGTGGTGAATAGGAGTTTGAGAAATTTTCTGAGATGTTTGGTTGGAGATAAGCCAACAGGATGGGATTTGATTTTACCACAGGCAGAATTTGCATACAATAATTCTGTCAACAGGAGCACTGGTAAATCACCATTCCAGATTGTATATGGAAGTAGTCCAAGAAATGCATCTGAATTGAAGAAGATAGATAAAGGAGAAATAAGTAGTGCTAAAGCTGAGAATTTTGCAGAACACTTGAAGAACATCCATGGGGAGGTAAGGAAGCATATTACCAAGATGAACGCATAGTATAAGGCTAAGGAAGATGAGAAAAGGAGGTATAAGGAATTTCAGGTTGGTGATGAAGTCATGGTTCATTTGCGGAAGGAGCGGTTTCCGGTTGGTACATATAACAAGCTAAAAATGAAGAAGTTTGGACCATGTAGGATACTGCAGAAGCATGATTCAGAAAATGCATATGAGGTAGAATTTCCTACTGAGTTGAATATTTCACCAGTGTTTAACATTTCAGATTTGATAGAGTATCATGAAGGAGGTGTTCAGGATGAGGTTGTAGCAGCACAGTGGAGTATTCCAGCAACTAGTTTAGATATCAAGGAGATTGAAGACATACTGGACAGTCATGTTGGCAGAAGCACAAGGAATAGGACATATGAAGAGTATTTGGTCAAATGGAAGGGACGACCTATTGAAGATTCATCATGGCTAACAAAGGAGGAGGTTAACCATCTTGGTTTTCCTCTGCACACCTGAGTCATGACAGGGTCACTTCTCAAATTACCCCGGGTGTCTGATGCAGGAGCATCCTGGGTGTAAGAGCAATCTTGCATCACCCAAAAAAAATATTTCTATTTTTTTATATTCAATAAGGACTATTTTGTGCAGAGCTACTATTTATGGAAAGTTACTATTTTTGGTAATTTTTGTATGTGCTCAGAATGATCTGATTTCTTTCTTGGAGGTTCATTTTGGTCATATAAGTCTGCCAGTAAAGTTTCATTGCCAGATCAAGTGTATATTGGAAGATATTGAAGATTTTCGGTATTGACAGCAGGGTACAGAAACTTTGAACTTAGTTTTGAAGGCTTTAGAGGCCCTGGATGAGGCCAAAAATTTGGGTGATGAGCGCTTGCATGGGTTAAGCCTGTAGAGCACTTTGTCACATTTCTGAAATGGGGTTATAATAGCCGATTGGGTCAACTGGTGATGACTTATGGTCTTCAGAAGTTGGGCCACCTGAAATGGCAGAAAATAATTTTCTTCAAAATTTCTGTTCAGGTTTCAAAGGTTATCTTGAGCTGACTATGATGTAATAAAATGTAAAATAAAATAATTCTAAGTTTGGTCAGCCTTATTGGCTAAAATTCTGGAACCTTCCCAAGCGGTGGAAAATTGCCTATATAAGGAAGGTTGTATTATTGTCTTAGGCAGTTCAGAATAGTTCTGGGTAGTAGATCTGGGCAATAATTCGAGGCTTTTTCCTACAAAATATTGTAAGGGAATGCCCATGTGGCTTTGCATATTGTAATTCTGAAAGTTTGTAATTCCACATTTGTGGAGATAATAAGAAGCCAATTTTTTGTTCTTGCATATTGTTGTGGTTTCTCTATTTATGTTATGTGTTTGTGGTATTAAGGGGAGCACCCTTCATCAATTCCTTTTTTGATATTTCATTAATTTCTTCTCTCCCTTTTACAACAATGCCAAAAAGAATAAACAACTATGTAGTAGCCAAAATATTATCTCTGGTGTTCGGTTCAGATCAAGTACCTTAATGTACTGATATATAGTTTTCTTTTCTCTAGCTTCCACAACCTTAGCAAACCTAAAGTGTGAACAATATGCATCAACATCATTTGATATTCTGATAAGGTATAGGTTGATGCAACCTCCTGATCACCTTAGTGACCAATAGATAGGGGATGGACTCCCAATCTAGTCCTCAAGTACTCAAATGTATCCTTAGGTAAGTTTTTGGCAAATATATCTACAAGTTATTCTTTTGATTTTACAAACTCTAGTTTCACTTTTTTTTTTTGTACTTGGTCCCTCAAGTAGTGATACTTTATGGATATGTGCTTGGTCTTTTCATGCATCAATGGATTCTTAGAAATGTTTTTAGCACTTGTGTTTTCACAATATATTGTCACTGGATCAGTGATATCTTCATTCATCACTTTCAAAAGTTTTTTTATCCATGCAATGTTTGAACAATTAGCAACAACAACAACATATTTTGCTTCACCAGTGGACTAAGAAATGCATCATTATTTCTTGCTAATCCAAGTAAGTAATATTTCTCCCAAACATAATGCTCCACCGATAGTGCTCTTTCAGTCATCAATGTTTCCAGCCCAATCTGCATTGGTGTAAACTTGTAGTTCAAAATTGTCCTCTTTCTTGTACCATAAACCATAGTTCTCTGTGTTTTTCAAGTATCTCAAAATCCTCTTAACAAAAATCATATGTGATTCCTTAGGATTGGCAGAAATATTGCTATGATCCCAACTGCATGTACAATATCCGGTCTACTATGCACAACATACATCAATTTACCAATCATTCATATGTACAATGTCTAATTTACCTCGGTTGACTGATCATTCTTTGTTAATTTTCATCCTATGACCATTGGTGTACCAACTAGTTTTGAATCTTCCATTCCAAAGGTCTTGAACACTTCTTTGATGTATTTTGATTGAGTAATGAATATCCCTTCAGTTTGTTGTAGAATTTGCAAACCAAGAAAGAATTTGATCTCTCCAAACATTGACATTTCAAATTCTTTTCTCATTTTAGCATTAAATGATTTTCATAGATTATCATGTCCTCCAAATATGATATCATCAACAAAAATTTCAGCAATAAAAATTTTGTCATTAGTTTCACCTTTCAAATATAAATTGTTGTTGTCACTTGTTCTAACAAATCCAATACTAATAAGATATGAATGCAATCTATCATACTATGGTCTCAGTGCTTGTTTTAGTCCATACAATGATTTATGCAACTTACATACCATGTTTTTTTTTATTTAGATCTAAAAAACTTTCACGTTGTTCAATGTATACCTCATCCTCAAGTATCCCATTAAAAAATGTAGATTTGACATCCATTTGATATACTTTGAATCCTTTGAAGACAGTATATGCAAGTAATATTCTAACTCCTTCAAGTCATACAACTGGTGCAAAAGTATCACCATAATCAATACCTTCTTCTTGTGCATACCCTTTGCATAAAAGTCTTGCCTTATTCCTAGTGACTTCACCATTTTCATTCAACTTATTTCTGAATATCCATTTGGTTCCAATAACATTCAGTCTTGGTACCAATGTCCATGTTTTGTTCTTCAATATTTTCTCAATTTCCTCATTCATTTCTTTAATACATTCATCATTTTTAAGTGCATCTCTAAAAAATTTAGGTTCAAATTCACAAACTAGACATGTGGCATTTCAAAACTTACTTTGTGTCATCATGCCAGCTTGCTTGTCACCAATAATCTAATTATGTGGATGGTATCTCCTCACAAATTTTTCAGTGTAGGATCAAGATCTTCCTTATTGACTATTTCCCAATTCTCGGTCTCTATAGGCTGATGCTCGGTTTCATTATCTTGATGCTCGGTGATTTCATCCTATTTCTTAGGTATAATATTAGGTAGCTCAATGTATGTGAATCTATCATAGTCTTCTAGTTCTTTTTTCCTTTCTTAATCATTTTTCTTAGAAAACTCATCAATCCTCACATTTGCACTTTCAATCATTTTTTTAGAAACCTTATTCAAACATTTTTAATCTTTTCTTTTAGTAGAATATCCTAAGAATATTCCTTCATCGCCTTTTGAATCAAATTTTCCATTTCTATCATCTTTCAAAATGTAACATCTACCTCCAAATATTATTGTAGACACCGAAAAATCTTTCAGAAAATAGATTATTTTTGTTTTCTAAAAATCCTTGATGACATCATCATTTATTAATTAATTAATTATTTAATTAATTAATTTATTTTTATGGCATTAAATCTCTCTCTCTTAATTAAAAATCTTTAATTAAGGAATCTAGCCTAAAAATGTCATTTGGACATTATCCCTAATTTATTAATTATTTAATTAATAAATTGACCAAAAAACTTCAAAAATAAATTAATTTATTTTTTATCCCAAACTTGGCCAATTTCCTCTAGACCACTAACCTCTTCCAAAATCTTCTAATCCCTTCTTAATTTCGATTAAAAGGCTAATCCCATCTTTTCTAACCCTAATCCCAAGGTTAAATATTTAATTAAGGTTAAATATTTAATTTTCATATTTATTGAAAATATTTTAATAAATATTCCTAAAACTTAAGCTTTTAGAATGAATAACTTTTATTCCATGAAACTAAGGAGAAATCTAGACTCTTCTAGAATCTTCTCAAATCCACCCTCTTCACCCATCCTAATCCTTTTTTTGTCCTAATCTAATCCTAATCCTACCCTTAAACCTTTGTGCAATCCTAACCAAGCTTAAGACTTTCCTAAATCAAAGCAAAGTCTTTCCTTCCAAATATCTCAACCACAAAGCATTTATTGCTTCCCCAAAGTCTTCAAAGCCTCTTAAAGCTCATTCATTGCTCTTATAAGCATTTATTTGGAGAGTTATGAGCTTGGAGCCCCCTTTGTTGACTCCTCTTTGCCCTTCCCTTCATCCACTCACCTTGTGACATGTGTCACCTCCTGATTGGCTGAGAACTAGCACAATCCATGTGTTTCCCTTTGAGTGAATCTTGGCCTCTCTTAAGGATTTCAATCCTGGCCATTCATTCCTCCTACCCCAAGCCTTTAGAAATCCTATAAATACCCTCACTTCCTAAGGCAAATCATCTTTCAACTCTCAAACTCAATAGCAAAGTTATAATGTCATTTTCATTCTAGCATAAGCATAAACTCATCATTTTAGATCATTTTCAAGCTTAAATCACATCTAAATTAGCTTAATTGGATTAACATAGATTCATTTCTTGTTTCAATCTTAGTTCATCTTTTAGCTTTGCATATTTGTGTGTTCTTGAGGCCTTTGAGGCAAAATAGGTTCCTCATACCTATTTTGTGTCATTTTGGGTCTTCTTGATCCTCAAATCATTATTTATCTTGCATGCTCCAAGTGCTTGAGTTTGCACACCCACATCCATTTATATCCAAGCATATCAAACGGTGCATGGGTGCATCCGTTTTAGGCTTAAACTAAGGTGGCTTTGATTTTAGTTTGTTTACCATTAAATTTGATTTGATTATATACTATGACATTTGTTTGTCTTTGGCCTTCAAAATAGGTTTAGGTGCATGCTCAAATCCTAGTCTACATTCTGGCACGCTCGGTGGGACCACAACCAGAATCATTTTGATGAAATTATACTTTATATGCTTGTATTTTGCAGGAAATAAAAGAAATGTCGCCTTCATGAAAAGAAATGACGCCTACAGCAATTAAATGTCGCCTTCAAACAAAGAAATGTCACCTTCATAAAAAAAAATGTTGCCTACATACAATCCAGTCATGCCTTCATGCAATTAAATCACACCTTTGAGGAAAGAAATGATGCCTATGAGCTATGTTTTCACGCCTGCATAACTAAGATTTTCCTGTGATCGATAACTTCTATTCCGTCCTAGACTTCTTCTTCTGTCACCTGCATGTAAAGAAATCACGCCTGTAACAAAAGAAATCATGCCTTTGCATATTTATCTGTCGCCTTTCGAGGTACAGAATGTCACCTGTAAAAATGAAGTGTCGCCTCTACACTTTCCAACGTCGCCTATAAGCTAGACAGTGTCACTTTTTGTTTTTTTGTCTTGAGTTGCTTAGGACTGGTTTTTCATTTCTTTTATCACAGCAAAGGTCAAACAAAATCTTGAATGACATTAAGGAAATGAACTTAGGTCCTAAGTGTCATTGTCAATTTGAAAATCAAACCAAATCTTGAATGCACTAAAAGGAACGAACAACTCTATTCCCTATCTCGTTTCAAATTCCAAAGCAAGCAAACAAAATTCAATCTTGAGTGATCTAAGGGATAAAACAAAGCTTTTTCAAAGTTCTTAAATCAACTCGCTAATCAAATCTTGAATGCACAAAAGGAAAGAACTTGCAAATGTTCAATTCATTTACATTTTGAGGAAAAGAACAAATCAAAATCTAATCACGAGTGTCTTCATTTCAAAGTTCAAAATATCACTTAATCAAATTTGGGAAAATGAACAAAATCTGCTTGATGTGCATGTAGGAGTTTTTCAATTCTTGCATAAACCTTGTTAGAGTAAGCAACGTGGAACATTTGAACTTGGACAAGTTCACCTGTTCTGCTTTTAGCGAGGCCTGTCCAAGGAGAAGCGCTTCCTCCTCAGAGAACGACCTCAAACCGGTATCCCATCCAGCCGGTATACAAATAAGCGAATACCAAAAGAAATCACTTACATCTCCTAATCGTCGGGCGTTCATGCCAAACACGTGTCTGGGGATGGTAAACATTCCTCTCCCCCAGCATAATTGGCAAGGCTCTTAAGTGAGTCACGGATGATCAGCAAAACCGGGTATGGAGACACCACGGAACTATTAAAACCTGATAAAATAGAGGCTACCCTATCTACATCCAAAAGTATCAAAATCCTTGTGCAAGGACCGATTCCAAGGGGTTTACCGGGTTGCCTCAAGATTACTCACCATTTGTATTCCCTTCTGGGGGATACCAAGCTGTGGGCAAGTGATTTTGATACTCACCTTCCTTAGGTAGATCTATTTGAAGTGCTTGACAGTCAAAGACTCCGTGAAAACACTTGTTGAAACATACACTTTCAAAGCTTTGTCAGAGTCAGTTGCCTTTGTTTGTATCCTGCAGGGTTGCTTTGTCCCTTGCGGAGATTGCTTTGACTTTAACTTTTGCCATTGGAAACCTTTGCCTCAAAATCAGAAGCCACTTTTCCAAGTGATGCCCAGCAAGAACAAACATCCTAAAGCAAAGTTGCCCAATCCCAAGCCTATCAAGAGCGAAAAGTTATCAAGAAGAACACCAAGACCTATCAATCCATTATCCAAGCAACCCAAGCAGAGGAGGAAGTCCCAAACCAGACTTGAGAATATTGCCCATAACGCCCGCATCAAACAGTTCGCCTTCCATTTTCGAGTTAACCATCACTTTGTCAACTTTGAGCTAGAAGATTAGCCAAATCCTTGTTCATGTCTTTTTCCATCTTCAGATCTTGAAATCTTGTCTCAAACAGCCTTGCATCTTAGTTTCATCCTAGTTTCACCCTTTGCATCAGCATCAAAACCTTAGTTGCATTTCAAAACATCATAAAAGTTACATTTGCATTCATCTTCCTACCAGCATTCTAGAATCAATCCTTGTCCTTTGCATTATCCCTTTAGATAGAGCATTGTCCCTTCACCCTTCAAATACCTTTTCCACCAGCATCCCCCCATCAGCTTTCCATATCTTTCCAACAGATCCATCATCTTTTTCTCCAAACCTAGAGACCCACCAACACTTAGTGTTCTACCTTTTTGAGTTGTTCCTATCCCATATCCAAGATCAGAGACCATCATCCTCTTTTTGAAACAACGTGTTGTCATAAAGAAATCAAACCTTGTCCTTGCATAGCCATCATCTTGAGCAAGAGATTGGAGTGCATTGATAAGAAACTTGTTGACCGAAGATCATTAGTCTATCTTAGGTTGACCCCATCATATCTCTGATCCTCCATTTGGAAAAAATAGCAGCTCATTTGTTGACCACTCAGTAATCTTTCACCAACTTTCCACCAGCAACCTATCTTTTCTCCACCGTCTTGATCCATATCCATTCCATCCAGCTTCCATCATCACCATCTTGATCCATCCTTGCATTGCATCCTAGAAAGTCATCATCTTTAGAAGTTCATCAACTTTGCATCCATCAACATCTTTTAGCCAAACATCTTGCATCCATTTAGCACTTGCATCTCCATGCCTGTTGAGACCAGATCTCGGAAAAGAAGAAGCGTGAATCCTTATCCACCAACAACCTCATCCAATCTCAACCTTTTCACCAACGCCATGATGACCTACAATCCCCAGATCCAAGCCAGTGACCCATGTGAAGATCCAAACATCCCTTCATCCCCGTTGGCAATCCAAGCATTTGCAAATCCTCCAGAAAGCCCACCAGCGACCAATGCCTTTGTACCGCAACATCAGCAAAGCACATTTTCCCACTATCTACCAGAAAGTACCTCCATCCCACCATCTCTCTATCCACGCATCCCCATCAAAACTATCCAAGTTCCAGCACAAGCATATTCTCCGTTTGTCCAATCATTCCCTGATCCTATCATGCAAACACCCCAAGAGCTTTCCACCATTCCCCTTTTCTTGCAAGGAAGCCTCGACAGTCCTGCAACACAAGCTGCAGCGCCATCCGCTTAATCTCCTACCCCTTTTGCTTCATCATCTGCTATGGCTGCCCAAGCCCAAATCTAACACTTAACCCAAAGTCATCTTCCACCTCTCACGCAAGCTTTTACACCAAAAGCTTCGCCACCATCCGCAAGTCAACACCTTTCACCATCAAAGGAGCACCGTCACCCTTCACCCCCCAAGCACCCGTACCTTCTTCTTTGGGGTTAGCGCAATCGCTTCCCATTCCAACCTCATCTTTCTCTTGGGTGTTTCCTTCATTTTTCTCCTCACAAACATCTGCTCAACCACAACCTCCAACATCATTTGTGTCCCAAGCTCCCGTTGCTCCTACCATTCCATCATTCGCTGCAGTGCACCCTAACACAAGCTCTCAGTGGAGCCTCACAAAAGAAGAAATGAAGGCATGGGGGATCCCATCTCAATCCCCTACATCTATGGTTGCAAGTCAACAAACCGCCTTCGCCCAAGCAGCACAGCAGCAACTACCCCAACCACCGCCGGCTTCAAGCTATTTGTCCCAAATCCCAAATACCTTCCAGCAAGTTCCACCACCTCAACAACCAACTTTCCCCAGCTATCTTACCCCATCACCCTTTGCTTCTAGCTTCCCCATGTTTGTTTCACCTCTAAGTAATGTAGGCATGCACCCAGCTTATATCAGCCAAACCCAAAGCCAACCTCAGCAACTACCACCATCATACCCACAAGCGGTATCATTCCAACAGCCTCCCCCACAGCAACCACATGTCCCCTTTCAGCAAACACCCATCATTCCTCAACAATAGCAAGTCCCTTGCTATCAGCCTCAGCAAAAAATCCCTATCATCCCCCAGCAACAACAAGTTCCCACCCATCAGTTACAACAGCAAGTTCCAAATGTCCAATATCAGCAAGTAGTCCCACAACAACTGCCAACTCAACAACAGCAAGCAGCCCAACAACATCAAGAGGTTCCATATCATTTACCACAATATCCCCTTATGCCACACCAGCAATATCCCCAGCAACCATTGCCCCAAAATCAGTTCCAACCCATTTATCCACAGCAAGCGCCATATCTAGTTCCACAGCTTCCATCACAAGCAAAATTCCCAGTTCCCTCGCCCCTCAATGCTAAGTGGGAAGCAATAAAAAATGCTCTAAAGGAGCTACAAAGCGGAACAGAGAATAAAACATACAAGTTCGAAGAGGTGTGCTCATATCCCTTCGATCGGTCCATAGCAACTATCCCTTTCCCCAAGCATTTTGAGATGCCCAAGTTCGACAAGTATCGAGGGAAAGGAGATCCAGTAAACCATATCAAAGAGTTCTACATGGCGTGCTAAGAAGTGGCTTACAGTGATAACTATCTCCTGCGCCTATTTCCCAAAAGCTTGGGAGGAACTACTGTTGAGTGGTTTTACAAAATACCACATGGGACAATAAAAACCTTTGCTGAACTCTTTGAGAAGTTCATCACACACTATGCCCATAATGTGGAGAATGAGTTGTCCTTGCTAGACCTATGCAACTCAAAGAAAAAAGATGGAGAAAGCCTTGCAGAATACTTGCAAAGATGGCAGAATCTTACAACCAGGTTATCATATCAGCCGCCAGAGAAGCATCTAATAAAGATCTTCATTGATAACCTACATCCAAAGCTATCCCATCACATGTGAATGAACTATCTCCAGACATACCAAGACATCAAGAGCAAAGGCATAGGCATCGAGAAAGCTCTCCTAGACGAAGGCACTATTCGTCACTTCAAGGATGATTCCAAAAACAAACCCAACAATGATAAATCCTGTTACTGGAATCGTAACAAGAATGTTGTTACAGATGGAGCCACTGACACTAAAAATGTACAATTCATTGTGGCTAGTCCTACACCAGCTCAAACATACCAACTACCACAAGCGCCCATCTATCAGCAACCCCCAGCTCTCGCATATCAAGCACCTATTTATTAGTAGCCTCCTCAAGCTCATCAACCACCTATGCAACAGTATCAGCAGCAATACCAATAGCAGCAGCCAGCACGTCAAGGCAATCCTGTTAATGCAGTTAACGTTGCCCCAAGGCAGAATAAACCCAACAATCAGAACAATCCAAAGAGGACTTTCACACCTTTGGGTGAGCCTCTAGATCAGATCTTTTATCAGCTAGCCAAGGCAAATATGATCACATATCTGCCCATCCCACAGAAGTATGACAATGCACCAAAGTCTGATTGGTATAAAGAACTTGAATACTATGATTACCATCATGTGAAGGGGCACACAACATTGAAGTGCATGTGGCTTAAGAACTACATCCAAGATCTCATTGATCGCAAGGAAATCCAAGTCAATGCACCAGCTCTAGCTTCACCCAATGCTAGTTTGCAAATATATCAAAATGTGTTCCTTCAACACGATACCGGGAAGAATCAAGCCAACACCAATCAGCCCCAAAATTATGGCAAAGGCAAGCAAGAAGATCACATAGCGGCCTACATCAACTATGACAAGTATGTCGGATGCATAACTCAAGTTGAGCCCATCCAAGATGAGCCCACCATCAATACCATCCACGTCAGAGGGCCAGATCGACAATGTGCTGCAACTACCTGCAGTGGTAGGATAACTATTGCCGGTGCTCCTCTGAGATCAGTTGCTCCTCCAAGGCCAATGTCTACTACATCCACAGCACAGTCTAACACCAGACCAGCATCAAATGCATGTGCAACATAGCATAATGCACCAAGTGCACAATACAATATCATAGAGCATCTTGGGAACATGCCAGCCCAAATATCTATCTTGGATTTGCTCCGCACATCACCCATCCATCAGGAGATCCTGGACAAAGCTCTAAAAGAAGGCCATGTCCCCACGAACATTAACACAACTCAGTTTGAAACTCTTGTGGGACACCTATCAGCAGCATGTGCCTTATCCTTCAAAGAATCTGATATACCAGATGTCACTCCTGACCATACTCTCCCTCTCCGCATTGCTGTCATGGTTAGAGATTTCACCATCAAACGGGTCTTAATAGATAATGGCTCAGCTCTAAAATTGTGCACATTAAAATTCATCAAGAAGATCAGGTTCACGGAGGCTGACATACAACATGAGATGATCACCATCAAAGCATACGACAACTTAGAGCATACCTCTAAAGGTACTATAACTTTTCCTATCCAGCTAGGCCCAGCAACGCAAGATACTCTCTGCCATGTTGTTGATCTTGACCTACCGTTCAATATCCTCCTCGGTCGTCCATGGATCCATTCCATTAAGGTCATACCATCTACTTACCATCAGTGCATCAAGTTTCCACATCAAGGCACTGAGGTTACCATCCACGCTGACCCTAACCCCTTCGCATACTGCCTTGCGATGGAAGCATCTTTCCCTCATTCTACTCATTGTCCTGGAACCGATATTGGTACTTCTATTGCTAGCTCATCCTGATCCCATCGCGATCCAGAGACCATCCTCTCTTCCACCTTATCATCTGTCAAGATCAACAACCAAGGTTGTGGCGAATATAGCCTTAGTGATGCATTTGTTGTAGGGGCTCTTCCACATGATCCACATACTCAAGGGTGCCCAAGTTGTCAAAACAAGTCTGTTGAAGAACATTATAAGCTCAAGCAAATCAGAAACATGACTTTTGAGTCTCATGGTACCATCAATAGCAAAGAAATGGATCCAGATATTAACAAATGGTTATACAAAGATCCCCCATCACGTGACACCCAACTTCTTGAGTACTTCAAAGAGAAATACCCAATCCCCTACAAAAATGTCACAGAACACTATAACTATCAAGGTGGTGGTCTAGGACCACAAGAGGATGGAAATTTGTTTCCTATCATACCATCCCAAAATTTAGAACAGCAAGGACTTGGCTTTAATACCTCTCGCCTACTTGAACAAGAGCCCAATACCACAACTGCGGACACTAACATGACCAACGTGAAATTTTCGAATAGCCAGGATGACCTCATGGAAATCGAAGACATCCCCAAAGAGAAAGACATTCGATCCTACGATGATATCTTTGCCGACGACACCCTCCTGGGGACTTCTGTTCTCCAACAACTCTCCATTAACCTCATAGATCTTCCCCTCACAAACCCCGACCTCATAGATTGGGACCAACCAAGCATCGCACACATCGACGAGTTCCAAAGTGCACAAGCACTCCTAGAATTCATGGGGGCATCAGGTCCAGCAATCAATCAAGATCCAACATCAACCTCTGTCTATCAGCTTCACCCAGAAGGATATTTTGGGGAAGAGGCAAGGTTTAGTCACAAAAATGATAAAGCAAAAGAACATCATGAGTCTTTATGTGAAAACCCCCTTGGGGCACATTCTAATTCCAAAATAGTAAAAATAAAGGGCGTATCTTCTAGCGAAAACCTGGCAATTCAGGTGCTAGAAGATGAAGCCTTGCCTCTTCCCCCTATCCAAGATTATAGACCAGAGCAGTCACCGATCATCATAGAGGAGACCAAGCCAATCAACTTGGGAATAGAAGAATGTCCAAGGATCACCTACATTGCAGTCAACCTAACAGAAGGAGAAGAAATCGCTCTCAGTGCCTTGCTCAAGGAATCCATCATCAACTTTGCATGGTCATAAGCCCACATGCCTGGGCTTGATCCAAACCTTGTTGTTCATCATCTATCAGTAGATCCAAATGTCAAGCCAGTGAAGCAGAAGCTAAGGAAAATGCATCCAAAGGTAGCATTGCTCGTCAAAGCAGAGCTTGAGAAGCTCCTCCAAGCTAAGATCATCAGAGCAATAGATTATTCAGAGTGGATCTCTAACATGGTGCCAGTCACAAAGCCTTCTGGCGACATCAAAATGTGTACTGATTTCAGGGACTTGAACAAGGCATGTCCTAAGGATGACTTCCCATTGCCAAACATAGACATGCTTGTAGACCTCACAGCGGGTCACGAAATGCTATCACTCATGGATGTATTTTCAAGCTACAATCAAATTCATATAGCAAAAGCAGATCAACATAAAATAGCATTCACAACCCCATGGGGTACCTTCTGCTACAACATGATGCCATTTGGGCTAAAGAATGCAGGAGCAACATATCAGCGAGCAATGACAACGATCTTCCATGACATGATCCACAAGATCCTTGAAGACTATGTGGATGATATCCTTGCAAAATCCAAAACAAGAGATGAGCACCTCGACATCCTAGAGCGTGTATTTGATCGTCTGAATCATTATGGCTTAAAGCTTAATCCTAAGAAATGTGTCTTTGGTGTTACATCTGGCAAGCTTCTAGGCTTCATCATCTCTAGACGAGGCATAGAGATCGATCCTAAAAAGGTAAAAGCAATAACATAGATGCCTCCACCAAGAAATCTCAAACAGCTCAGAAGCCTACAGGGCAAGCTTTAATCAGTACGGTGGTTCATCTCGCAACTAGCGGACAAGTGCCAACCATTCTCACATCTCTTATGCAAAGACACCAACTTCAAGTGGGATCCCATATGTCAAAGAAGCTTTGATAAGCTCAAGGAGTATCTAGCTAATGCTCCAATCCTAGTACCACCGGTTTCAGGATGCCCACTCATCCTTTACATCTCAACAATAGCTACAGCACTAGGGGCACTCCTAGCACAGCATGATGATGAAAATAAAGAATGAGCTATCTACTACATTAGTCGCACTCTTGTGGGCTATGAGCTTAACTATTCACCCATGGAGAAAACATGCTTAGCAGTGGTCTTTGCCACTCAAAAACTTAGACATTACATGCTTAGCCACACAATCAAGCTCATATCAAAGGTGGACCCTCTTAAGTATCTATTATCAAGGACAACCCTCACAGGCCGTATGGCAAAATGGGTCATGTTACTCAGTGAATTTGACATTCAGTATGTGGATCGCAAAGCAATCAAAGGGCAAGTCATTGCCGATCAACTAGCAGAAGCACCACTGGTGGATGCCTATCCACTAATCATGGAATTCCCTGATGAACATTTATGCATGATTGAAGAGCAGCCCATGTGGAAACTATACTTTGATGGTTCCAACACATCCCATAGCTCTGGGGCAGGAATCCTATTCGTCACACCTCAAGGTGACTATATTCCAAAATCATTCAAGTTGGGATTCCCCTGTACCAACAATATTACAGAATATGAGGCACTCATCTTAGGTCTCAAAATAGCTATCCAATGGAACATCATAGAATTACAAGTATTTGGAGATTCACAGCTGATTATCAAACAAGTCCTAGATGAATATCAGACAAAGGACGAAAAATTGCTACCCTACAAGCAACTGGTGGATAAACTAAAAGATCATTTTCTACATCTACAATTCAATCAGATCCCAAGGCTTCAGAACAAAGCAGTAGATGCAATGGCAACCATCGAATCCTTATTGGAAATACCATGAGATGCATCACAGTATAAATTTCTAGTCGAGCAGCTACATTCACCAGCTTATGAGAATGCCGATGCAGACATGGTGTGTGTCTTGGTTGGTCCCCAATCCCCATGGTACCACAAAATCCATGCATATCTAAAAAATAGTATCATATCTCCCCATCTCACCAATAACCAATGCCAAAACCTTATTCGCAGAGCTTCCTACTACACTCTTGTAGCCAACACCCTATATCATCACGGGTATCACAATGTCCTATCTAGATCTTTAGATTCAAACGAGGCCGTCTTGGCCTTACAAGAAGTTCACGCTAGAATTTGTGGTACCCACACGAGTGGCATGGTTCTAGCAAAGCAGCTGCTTAGAGTTGGATATTATTGGCCAATAATGGAACATGATGCGTGTGAATTTGTCAAGAAATGTCTCCCATGTCAACAGCATGCCAATTTAATACATGCACCGGCACAGGATCTACAGCCTATTGCACCACCATGGCCTTTTTCATGTTGGGGCCTCGACCTCATTGGCTTGATCACCCCCCTCTCTTCGGATGGACACAAGTATATCATAACAGCCACAGAGTACTTTACCAAATGGGTTGAAGCGATTCCACTCACCCTTACTACTGGCATCCAAATATCCAAGTTCATCCTCTACCATATCATTTGCCGCTTCGGCATACCATCTACCATTTTCACAGACCATGGCACACCTTTTGAAAACTAGCATGTGGATGATCTGTGTGCCAGACTCCACATCCATCACCATTTCTCCAGTCCATATTTCCCTCAAGGAAATGGCCAAGCTGAGGCAACCAACAAAACTATCTTGAAAATCCTCAAGAAGGTTGTCAATGATTCTGGTCGTGACTGGCACCTGCAAATTAATCCCGCCCTTTGGGCCTACCGCACTTCTTATCGCACTCCCACAGGCACCACCCCATACTCCCTTGTATATGGTGCTGAAGCCGTTCTACCGATCGAGGTTGAGCTCCCATCCTTGCGCGTCTCCATGAAGAACTATACAACTGATGAAGACTATCATGTGGCTCGGCTCACATAGCTAGACCTGCTAGATGAAAAGAGACAGCAAGCTTACGATCACCTGGTTGCATACCAAAATTGACTCAAAAGGAGTTATAACAAAAAGGTCCATCCTAGACAATTCCAGGTCGGTGACATGGTCCTTAAAGAAAATCAGAAGGTCCTAGCAAATAGAGAAAAGAAAGGCAAGTTTGAGCCTACTTGGTTGGGCCCCTATGTTGTCACCGCATCCTTCGGCTTGGGAGCCTATCATCTATCAACACCAGAAGGTGAGCCCTTGAATGATCCTATCAACATCATCCATCTGAGGAGGTTCTATGCCTGAACCTGATCCTGCATATATCAGAAAATCCAAAAATATTCAAAAAAAGCAAAAAAGCAAAAAAAAGCAAAAAAGCAAAAGGAAAAAGCAAAAAAAAAAAAAAAGAAAAAAAGAAAAAAAAAAGAAAAGAGAAAATAATCGTCCAACAGTGAAAACTTGGCAATTCAAGCGCCTTGGACAAGTATGTTGGTGAAAACCTGGCAAACAGGCGCCAACATAGTAAACTGAGCTATTTATCTATTCAGTTGTCCTTTCAGCTACCATCCTCTTCCTCCATCCATAATCTCTTAATAGATCTCCCAGCAGTTCCATCTCCCCTATCTTCCAAGCATTCAGCTTCCATCTTCCTCCAACCCATCTGCAATCCATATCTTATTCCAAAGCTTTGTACCATATCTTGTACCATATCCTTATCCCTTTTCTGTATAGCGCAATCCTCCCTGTATTTATCCTTCTTGTCTCCGTCCTAGTGAGAGTCCCACTGAGTGTGATCTTCCTATCCCCAATCCTGAGCTTCTGTACATATCCCTTGTGCATATCGTTCCTCCTTGTTGTACATAACCTTTGTCCGTCTTGTAGTAGCATTTGATCAAATATCTTGTCCCACCCCCAGCCTCAGAAAACTTTTAGTCCCACTCGGGCCTTGTGCTTCAGCAACATCAATTGTCAACTTATCCTTGCTCTCCTGATTATTCCTTGAACTTCAACTTTTGCCAGCGAACAACTACACTTATTCTCTCACCACCCATGGGCCCTTGAGGATATATCGTTCCTCCTGTCTGACCTAATCTTCCATCCTGGTCCTTGAGGATATATCGTTCCTCCTGTCCGACCAATCTTCCCACCATCAATCCAATCAAATATCTCTCCTTGGCAAAGGATGTCTTTTTGGAGTTGTCATTTTGATCTTGGATTTTTGTCCTTTGGGTCTTTTTAATCTTTTTGGCTTCTCATTATCCCACCAGGGTCACCACGATTCATTATATCACGGTGTGCTGCGTGTACGGATAATCTGGGGCAAGGTCTTTTGATCTTTCACTGCTGCCTGTGAGTCAGTTGTGTATTTGTGGTTCCTTCAGCATCGGTTCCACCATGTCGCCTCTGCGCTTCATGTGTGATGTTGGGGCAACCCTGTGTGTTTGTTTAGCGTCAGTCCTCATCAGTCCTCTGCGACATTATTGACAGGCCTCGTGATCCCAGCATCTTTGGCAGGTCTTTAACATAGCTATATTAAATCTAGGTTGTGCACTCCCGTTTGCACTTGGAGCTATCTGGTCCCTTGCATTTATCATATAGATTAATCTTGCATCTTTGCATATAGCTACATCTTGCATCTTGCATTTCCATCTCATCTTCCATATCATCCATATTTGTTCTTAGAAGTGAGGTTATTTATCTCCCCTTTCTTCCTAGGCCTTTCCTTTCTCGTCCCACCGGGCACACTCTATTCCAGGGCGTAATCCCTCTTTCTCCTTGTCCCACTGGGCACATCTTCCATGATTTTGTCCCACCGGGGCATGTATCTCCTCTTTCTTCTAGTCCACCCGGGCGTCATACCCTCTTCTTCTGATTCTAGCCTCGGCATCTTGTTTTCTTGTCTTTGACGCCATGCCACTTGCGGCATCTCATCAAAGAGGGGCAAAATGTAGACACCGAAAAATCCTTCAGAAAATAAATTATTTTTGTTTTCTGAAAATCCTTGATGACATCATCATTTATTAATTAATTAATTATTTAATTAATTTATTTATTTTTATGGCATTAAATCCCTCTCTCTTAATTAAAAATCTTTAATTAAGGAATCTAGCCTAAAAATGTCATTTGGACATTATCCCTAATTTATTAATTATTTAATTAATAAATTGACCAAAAAACTTCAAAAATAAATTAATTTATTTTTAATTTATTTTTTATCCCAAACTTGGCCAATTTCTTCTAGACCACTAACCTCTTCCAAAATCTTCTAATCCCTTCTTAATTTCGATTAAAAGGCTAATCCCATCTTTTCTAACCCTAATCCCAAGGTTAAATATTTAATTAAGGTTAAATATTTAATTTTCATATTTATTGAAAATATTTTAATAAATATTCCTAAAACTTAAGCTTTTGGAATAAATAACTTTTATTCCATGAAACTAAGGAGAAATCTAGACTCTTCTAGAATCTTCTCAAATCCACCCTTTTCACCCATCCTAATCCTTTTTTTGTCCTAATCTAATCCTAATCCTACCCTTAAACCTTTGTGCAATCCTAACCAAGCTTAAGACTTTCCTAAATCAAAGCAAAGTCTTTCCTTCCAAATATCTCAACCACAAAGCATTTATTGCTTCCCCAAAGTCTTCAAAGCCTCTTAAAGCCCATTCATTTCTCTTACAAGCATTTATTTGGAGAGTTATGAGCTTGGAGCCCCCTTTGTTGACTCCTCTTTTCCCTTCCCTTCATCCACTCACCTTGTGACATGTGTCACCTCCTGATTGGCTAAGAACTAGCACAATCCATGTGCTTCCCTTTGAGTGAATCTTGGCCTCTCTTAAGGATTTCAATCCTGGCCATTCATTCCTCCTACCCCAAGCCTTTAGAAATCCTATAAATACCCTCACTTCCTAAGGCAAATCATCTTTCAACTCTCAAACTCAATAGCAAAGTTATAATGTCATTTTCATTCTAGCATAAGCATAAACTCATCATTTTAGATCATTTTCAAGCTTAAATCACATCTAAATTAGCTTAATTGGATTAACATAGATTCATTTCTTGTTTCAATCTTAGTTCATCTTTTAGCTTTGCATATTTGTGTGTTCTTGAGGCCTTTGAGGCAAAATAGGTTCCTCATACCTATTTTGTGTCATTTTGGGTCTTCTTGATCCTCAAATCATCATTTATCTTGCATGCTCCAAGTGCTTGAGTTTGCACACCCACATCCATTTATATCCAAGCATATCAAACGGTGCATGGGCAGATCCGTTTTAGGCTTAAACTGAGGTGGCTTTGATTTTAGTTTGTTTACCATTAAATTTGATTTGATTATATGCTATGACGTTTGTTTGTCTTTGGCCTTCAAAACAGGTTTAGGTGCACGCTCAAATCCTAGTCTACAATTATGAAATAACTTACATTCAGTGTGTACCCATACCATAACTCATAGGGTGTCTTGTTTGAACCTTTCTTCAGTTGTACTCAGTTCAATGTGTATACAACAGTGCCAATAGCTTCTCTCCAGTACATTTGTGCAACATCTTTTTCAATCATCTGTATTCTAGCACAATCAACTATGAATCTATTCCTCCTTTTAGCAATTCCATTCTATTGTGGTGTTCTCGGTGCAGAAACCTATCTTTTAATTACATGCTCATTCAAAATTTAGTGAACTAATCAAAAATAAACTCACCACCTCTATCATATCTTAATCATTTTAACTCTTTTCCACTTTATTTTTCCACTTTAGCTTTATACCATTTAAACATCTTGAAAACTTTAGATTTTTCTTTCAAAAACATAATAGTCATCATCCTAGAGTAGTCATCAACAAATAAAATAAAATATCTATCAACATAATAACTCTGAGTTCTCATAGGACCACATAATTTGGTATAAACCAACTCCAAAATAGATTTAGATGAATAGGTCTTGCTCTTGAAACTAGATTTTGACATTTTTCCCATTTGACATTGTTTACACATGACATGGTTAGGTTTAGATAAGCTTTGTAAGCCTCTAACTTTTCTTTTCTTACCGATCTTAACCATGTTGTCAAAATTCACAGGACATAACCTTTTGTTCCATAACCACACATCTTCAGTTCTAGCCAATAAACAAGAAGTTTCAGCATTTTCAAGATAGAATAGATTACATTTTGATTATTCACTAGTATCGACCTACTTTCCAATCTCATCATAGATTTTCACCTCTCTATTTTCAAATGAAACTTAGTGACCTGACTTGTTCAGTTGTGCTACACTCAAAAAATTATAGTTAAGTCCCTTCACCCAATATGAATTCTCACATCTAATCTTATTGTTCAACAAGATCGATCATCCTCCTTTTACTAGACAAGGTGTATCATTTCCTATTTTAACAGATCCACCATTATAATGTTTATGTTATTCAAATTTGTCTTCATCACTAGTCATATGATGTGTATAGCCACTATCAATAATCCATGTATCATTCTTGCTAACTTTAGAGATAAGTTTTGTTTCAACATACCTTTCTTCTTCTTCTGAATCTTCTTTCAAAACTATGAATACCACCTCAATGTCTTCATCAATGTCAGTGTTAGTGTAATCATCATCTTCAACAAGGTAACATGATTTCATTCCTTTATCTTTGTAGTCTTAGTTGCCTCTTCTGTCATACTATCCATTGCCGTTGTGATCTCATTTGTCTCTTGTGTCAAACTTTCTTTCACCAAATCGTTCATTATCTTTTTCATCTTCTTTTCGATTTGGACATCTAGCTACAATGTGACCAATCTCTTTATAGTTAAAATATACCAGAGGTAATTTCCCTTTCTATCTTCCTTTACCTTTTTGTAGTCTCCTAGCTATTAATGCTTCAAGTTGATCAGGTTCATCCTCATAACTTTCATTGTCACTATGATTTCTTACCATGTGTTTACTGCTTGATCTATCAATTTTCAAGGATGACATAAATGTAGATTCAACATTTGAGATAATATTTTTATCATAGCTATTCAACTCAAAAGTAGTTAATTTACCAACTAGACTATCAAGTGTAAGAGTGTTACTAGGGGTTTATCTCATTTCATGAATTATAGAGATTCTAATAGCATAGATAAGAAGAAAGGTTCTAAGAATTTTACTCACAACAACATATCTTTATCAATAATACCTCATGTTCCTCATATAGCATTTACAATCTTCTTGATTCAATTCCTGTACTTTGAATTTTTTTCTCCTTCTTTCATCTTCATGTCATCAAAATTTCCTCTAAGACTCTTAGCTCTTTCCCTCATCATATTCTCATCTCCTATGTGATCTAGTGCAAGTTTATCCCGCATTGCTTTGGTAGAAGTACATGTCTTGATATCTTCAATTTCAGCATCTAATAAGGAATCAAAAATCTCTATCATTGTCATATTATTTTCATTTCTATCTCTCAAGTGATGAATATTCAAAGGTCCAATTGGTTTGATATAAGCATTTCTTAAGTAGAATACTGTAGATTCTACAATTCTAGATATATTCAGCTTCATTCATCATTTCCATGTCAAGAAGTTGTCTTTGTTAATCTTTTGCACCTCTCTCTTATACATCTTGTGATCTTTAGGTCAAGTCCTTTAAACTTTCCTTCCAATAAACCAATGCTCTGATACCAATTGTAAGATAATTGAGAGGTGGGGTGAATCAGTTAATTTGAGTTATCCTACAGTTTCAAAACTCCCAGATGTATATATTAAAAATTTTCAATCAAATTATCAACTCGGTAAGCTATAAATAATAACTTTCTCTTCATCTACTAATTGAGAGTAAATTCAATACTATGTTTACCGATCTGACTATTTATAAAATTTGTAAAGTAAAATAACAATCCAATCACATCAAATACACGTAACACATAGATTTTTAATGTGGAAACCCTATTAGGAGAAAAACCTCCTAGGACCGATAACCCAAAATAATTCACTCTTCTAAAGTGAGCTCCATTAGGAGCCAACCTTGTCAAAGATTATGTTGGTTCTTTAGATCATTTTACACTCCAAGAGATACTAGTATGCTTATGACTGATGTTAAGGATTGGTTAATTCCAAATGTAGGAAATCTATAAGCAATTGGACCAACTACAGGGACAAGACTGCCCTCTTCACTTTTGGCTCTGCAAAACCAAGGTGGGTACACTTGATCCAAGAGATATAACTCTATTCTTTATGTATTACTGGATCTTACAATAGATGATAGTGAGAAAGTACTAAGTAACAACCTATTACTCATTGACTCGCCATCACTGGGTAGAACAACACATAAATGTAAATAAAGTAAAATAAGTGGTAATGATTATGTTTTAGGATCACAAGATGTTAATCAATCTACATAAAGAAAAAAAGGGAAATACAGGGCAATGCCCTATCCATTGGGAAAAAGATTAGAGGATAGAATGAATACAGAGATATTTGCAGAATAACCTAGTCTTTAAACATAAATACAAAACATTCCAACTCTTTCTTTCTTTTTAGAAAATACTCAAATGAATTTAGTAAACATGTATCCCACTATGAGCAGTATTTAATCCAATCCTAGATCAGAACTCAAAGCTAGATACATACACATAAATCTCAGGAAGACTTAAAGATTTACAGAATAAACTCAAAGGAGAGACAAATATTTGAATTTTGTATTAAGTATAACCTTTTAACATTGTATACATCATATTTTGAATGATAAGCTTACAAAATAGTAGCAGCAACCTGTACTTCTTTCTATTGCTTGATGAAAATTGACACAATATATTACAATCCCTGACTAAGGGCTAGGGTTTCAAAAATTTTATCTTTTCAAATCCTAAACTCTCAATTCCTAGAATGATTGTGGAAAATCCTTTATATACAAGGAGATGCAACAAGCTACCGATCATTCTAGGGTTTGCAAAATTTCTAACCTAAAAACCCTTTACAACAACCTCAAAAAGTTTACAATAAATACACAAGTCAAGCAGGTGAGATATTTATAGCTGATTGACCTTGCTTTATGTCTTCAATACTGTCCTTGGCTCCCTTTAACAAATCTGATTTGCAACATCTTGTTGTCCATCCTGTAATGAATGTCCTCCTACATCTCAACAACCTTTTATGACTCAAAAAGTAACTACCTTCACTTGCTCTAGGAGGCTAGTGGAGTATTAACTTTTTCAACATGAGGTATGTACTGATACCTCCATTTATTGTACACCTCCTCACTTGGGAACTCAAAATTGGAAAACTTAGTCTTCTTACTTGATAACTATTCCCACTCATTTTCTATCTAAGTGACCTTGTGCTGAATATTGTCAAACATTGATTTAGCATTTATTAACAACTTGATAACATTGCTAAGAGAAAAAGTGTCATTTAGGACACTAGTCACCCTTTCTGACACAAGTGCATCCATCTCTTCTCTCCATAGATATGCTTCTTTAAATTTTCCCTTATCTGTGAAAATGGTGGGCACCAGCTCATAGTTTGAAAGCATTAATTCAGCTTTCAACATACTCAATCTTCTAATAAAATTATCAAAAATGATGCCATACTATACCATTTTCTTGACAATCTAATGTACTGGCTTAATCAATGGATCAGGATCCTCTTGACCTTTTGATAACATACGAAATAAATTTATACTAGGAGATCTCTCAATCCATTTCTTCAAAATTGGTGACATTTCAGTCTTCTCCTTATTCAAAGTTTCAAATAAAGAATATAACTTACTAGCATGACTATGGAAAATGGAGGGCTTCAAATCATATGCAAACTGCATGATTGCATCTGTCATTTTCTCTTTATACTTCTGATTTTCCAAAGTTGTGGCCTTCACATTTTCATCTTTTTCCTTCTCCAGTTGCACTCTTATTTCCCTCAATTTATTAGCCTCTTCAGTTAATCTTTGCTTCTCCCAACTAACCCTTGCATCCATACTTGTCTCTGGAAGTGGTGAAGGGGGAAGTTCAACAATTGGGCTTGAGGATGAAGCTACTGCAGGCTTGTCTAAAATTACCAATTGGGGAGACCTATGATCCAAGGGTCTAGACAACTGTGCAATTAACTTGTCCTTTTGAATTATCTCTACCTTGAGCTTATTGTAAGATTTGAGAACCATTTCAAATTTGAGCCTAAGCTCCTCCTTTTCTTGGGCATCCTTTTCTACCACTTTAACATTGAACTTGGTAGTCTCTAGAATTAGGTTTGATGCTTCCACACTACAAGTTTCACCTACTCTTTGTACTAACAAATTGCTTGCATATCCTATGGAGAGAGCCTCCTTTCTTCCTTTATCTTCCTCCCTATTTAGGGACCACATGACCAAGGTTGCATGATCCTCAGAGAAAGAAATCCCCCTAGCATCTTGTTTGGCCTGCTTTGTAGTAGTAAGAGTTTTCACTTTGCTCTTCCTAACTCAGTCAAAGACAATTCAATCAGCAATGTCCCACTCTGGCAAAATTAGCACTCCCGCAGTATGAACCATGGCCCTTCCTTCCTTAGGAGTAATTTTTTAAAACTTCTTGACCATCTCTACCTTGGTCTCATTTTATATTTTTGTTATGTCTTTATCAAGGAACTCTTCCCTCTTCTTCTCACAAATCTCTTTGTACTGATTTATCTTCATTCTCCATAAAAATTGGCAGAATGCCCTAGTCTTGACAAACTTGTCATCAGCAAGAAAAGAGTCACTAGCCTACTTTGGAATAGGGTCCAATTGTTTACCCTCAAAATCATCAATAGTAAGGTCCATGGCTACCTATTTAGGTTCCTCAAGCATCCCTTCTTACAAGTCATTATTGGAAACAAAAATGTTTCCCTCATTTCTCAATTGTACCAGTTTCTAAGCTACCCCATGCTCATCTAACTGGATAGGGGATTGAGAAGGAGAATAAGTTTCTTGTCCTATCCTTGATTCTTCTTGTCTCTGCCTCTAAGGAGAGGGTCCCTGCATTACCGATTCATCCATGGGTCTTTTCCATTTAGACATAGAGGGAATATCCTCACTTCTCTACTGTGGTGGTAAGAGAATAGTGTATCCACTTCTCTTCTGCATCATATAGACTCCCCTTGTGGTCAATTTCATATATTTAGGCTGGCTCAAAATCTACCTAGCTCTTTTAGGGTCTTTCTTGCTTACAGCAACCCTCTTTTCATTCACTACATGCATGATGCCTTCGAAATGCTCCATTAGGGCATCCACCTTCCTTCCCATGGCTCAAAACCCTTTAATGAGGCATATGCTTTGTCAAAATTTCTAATGAAGTCCACAGATTTCTTGTAGATGATCCATTTCTCTTTTTTAATCTCTTGAGTTTGAAAGTCAAACTCATTCCTTATCACATCTTCAAGAAAATTAAATTGATGCTCAATAAGAGCACACCTTACCTTTTCTCTAAACATTCCTAAGAGGAAACCCTCTATATTTTCACACCTGATGGTGGCCATTGTCATTCTATAGGGTTGTAGCACTTTATTCAAATGGACCCAACCTCCCTTTGTAATCACATACTGATGTGCTATAGTTATGTCTGGGAAGAAAGTTCCCCTTCCCTTACTAGTGAGAGTGGTCTCTTGTAGGTCACCAATCTCTCTTAAAATCTCATCATATCCTATTTTTAATGGAACTTGGTAAGGCAAGATGTAGGGTTCCTTTCTGCAACCATAAACCCTAAATACTGTAGAAACTGGATACAAAATTATGGACTATAGTGATATCCTGACAATATTCCTTTGGCCTGATTAATCTTAGCAACTCTCTTGGGATCCTTGGATTGTCAAAAAAAAAAATACTTCTAAGCCTTGAGGAAAAATCCCTGTCAAATGCAATGTAACCAGCATCAATTCTATCCCAAGACAGTGCTGTAGTCCATAGTTGTACTGGAAGGGTTTCTCCATTCCTCTCTTTCACAATATTTATTGTTGAGCTAAAAAATTGCTCACCTTTGTATAGGAACATGTGCATAAGCATTGAGTACCACCCAAAAGGCCTACTAACCTTCGTGTCCTTAATTCCCATCAATCCCTCATGGATCAAGTCAGCTAGATAAGATGCAAAATCAAAATGTAGTGCCAATTGGGGCTGCAGTGATTGTACCATCATAAACATGTATGGGAATGGCATATGAGTTGCTTCATCATGCCCTAGAATTAAAGCCAATGATTTATAAACCTCCTGTGCTCTCTTACTGAACAAATCTAGCCTAAAATGCTCTAGTGTGCTTGGACTGATAACACACATAGACCCAATTTCTTCTAAAAATTGCCTCAGAGGTCCTGCTCTCAAATAATCCTTCTGGGCTGCATATATCTCTATAAATTCAGTAAAATCTATCTTATCTAACCCCACTAAAGGGTCATTTAGAGAAAAAACCTCCCTAATCTCATCTTCTATGATATTGATTAGGTTTTTTCCATTAATATCCTTAACACACCTTGTCACAGGATCATAGCAATTAGCAATCTGAATCAATAATTTAGCATCCATGAAAACTCTAGGGACTATCAATCTTCCAATGTCAAATTGCCATATGTTTCTCAGGGGGGCATAGACATTTCTCTGTGAATAGGCTGATTTAAACAAAATAAGATCATTATGCTTTTCACCAACCTTAGCATCTCTCATCCAATTCCCTCTGTCATGGAGCTCTTCTTCTATAGAATCCCTAGGGTTTCTTGGAACTAACTCCTTTAACCTAGCTGCCCCATTGTCTGAATGTGTTAATAACTACATTAAATTTTCAAAGATTCCTCTTTTGTTGTACTCTATCTGACCAGATAGGTTTCTTTTCAGTGGCATTTTGAAACTTGGGCTTTTATAAAATAATATATGAATACTCAAGAAAACCCTAAAAACTATCAACTGGCAACACAAATTCCTTCACAACTCCTTCATAGACTTCAAACAATTTTAAACTCAGAAAAGAAACCTACCAGGCACCTGCAAATTCTTCGCTTGAAATCACCCTGAGAGGAAAAAATGAGTTCACCATAAATGCTTATGACAACGTTGAATAGAAACAATGATTCAATTTTGATGTATAGCATTAGTAGCTGCCTACAACCTATCCACATGTAACACATTAAATCCACCATTATTGAAAGTTGGCAGTCTCGGTATTCACAAGACACAAAAAACATCACTGAGCAAAAATTTGAATTCAGGCCATTGATTTATTTCTTCTTCGGCATATGAAATGGCTGACAAATCTAACAACATAACCTTGTATTACTTTTCCCCAAATCAGTTCTCGACCAATGAGAAAATTTTAATAAAGGCATGTGAGAAAATAAATAACTTAACTTTATCTCGATCAGAGTGGACAAGTGTCACCCTGTCGCTAAAGCGCAAGCATAAAACTCAAGCACCTTCATCCAGTGGTGTAACGATAGCCATAAGATTCTTTCTAACTTTTAGTGCTTGACCTATTCTCAAAGAAGTGACCCCACCTTTCCTTTTAGAAATTCTATCGAATCAGGAAGTGCCATGTCAGACAAGTCAGCAACAAAGAAGCCCTAACTTTATCCTCGATGTCAAATGCACTGGCAACTTTGACATGTCATTATTACCCTCAGCCAATCAAAAATAACCTCATCATCAAAAATTAGTAGTAAAGGACCCACCAAATGGGCCCCATCTTTAAACAAGATCTACGACTATCTCTATACCGCTGACCCTAAAAAATGTTCATCTTACCCTAGCGGTATAATGACAACTGTGAGATCTTGTTGCTTGTTAACCATCCAAAAAAAATAGGCCCCATTGTGACACTTCATTAATCTTTGTCAAATCAATAACCACCATGTCACAAAAAACCAATAGGTGGGCCTCTTGACCTTTTCACTCTCAGTTCAAATCATCCTGACAACAATCACATCATAACTCCTAGAAACCAATCAGAAGCATACATGTCAATGTGACCTGGCATTTTCAGGGCCCACTTCACACTTCAGTCCTTAAAGAGAATAGGATAGTCATCACTAAAGTGTGATGTTTAAATGACTATCATCTTGGTCCAACGGTATAGCGAGAGTCATTGATGTGATTCATTCTTTAAATGCCAGCACACCCTGTTACTAGATGGGCCCACTTGAATAGGTGGTGCTTCATCACTAAAGCGCATGTTAGAGATTCTGACAATGGGTAGTCTTGCGATTCAATCACATCCACATATTTGAAGGGTTTGATACTATTGAAAATTTTATCAAAAACTTAGGATTTGAAAGAAACAATTAATTAAAAGGTACCTTGATTCCAAAACCTAACCGCATAACACATGAAATGATGAATAAAGGGGGTCAAAAATAACACATGCTTTATTAGAGGGATTAGTGAGCCAAAAAGGTAATGTGAAAAGAGGATAAGACTCTAGACTGGCTGGAGCTTGAATCAAATTCAGGGTTTTTCAACATGAAACATTACCATTAGGTCAACAACCTAGATTATTTTCAAAAATATTAACCTGAAGCTTGAAAAATTTGTATAGTGATAATAGTGGCTCATGCTTGGGGATGTGTATCTCTCAAAGATACAATGAGAAACCAGAAACTCCTGGAAGAGCAGACTAGAACAAAAAAAAATGACTGGAAACAGGGAACTATAAACAAAAACCTTAAAACCCTACCTATACAAAGACTCAAAAAACTCTTAAGAGAAATAAAATTTTAAGAATTGACCAAGAACCGACAATTCCATGAGCTCTCCTATTAAATTTTTCAATAGATAAGAATTTGTTCCCCATTTCTCCTCAATGATATATGGTCCTAACTAGATGGGATCAAATTTCCCATACTTCCCTTTATCTTCTAGTCTTGCATTCCACATTAGGACCATGTCACCACTTACAAAATTCATCTGAGTAGTCCTTCTATCATACAGGACTTTACACTGGGCCTACATCTTTTCATTTTTATCATGTGCATCATTTCTTACCTCATTTAATTGAATTAAGTCTTTTATTTTGACAGTCATATCTTCTTCCACACCATCATCATATGCCTAAATGAACTATTACATCTGTAACAAATTGTTTTGGGGTAATCTTGCATTGATCCCATAGACCAAGTCAAAAGGGGCACATCCTATTGCTTTTTTTATTGTAACCCTGTCAGCCCATAAGGCTTGTAATAACTTGGAATCCTAGGCCTTCTTATTTTTATCAAGGACTCTTTTTAGAATTTTAATCAAACTCTTGTTGCTAGATTCTGCCTAGCCATTGCCTTGTGGATGATAGGGAGATGAATATGAAATCTTTATACAATTGTTTTGACAGAAGAAAACAAACTCTTCTAACCTAAAACACATTTCATTATCAACCACCACAATTTCTGAGGAACCAAATCTTGTCAGGATATTTTGCATCATAAAGTCTGTTACCACTTTGCTACTTTCTCTTCTTGAGGGGATTGCTTCAACCCATTTGGTGAAATAATTATTTACCACTAGGATATAAGCATGTCCACCATTGGACTTATTAAGGATTTCACCAATGAAATCCATACCCCACTTTTGGAAAGGAGCCTAAATAGACATAGGTTTGAGAGGCAGATCTCCATTGAAGTTTAATTTTCCTGCAAACCTTTGACAAGGATCACACTTCTTTACAAACTAATGGGTATCTTTAAAAAGTGATGGCCACCAAAAACCTGACTTGATGATCTTATGGGATATTGTTCTTGCCATATAATGTCCTCCAAAAACTCCATTATGCATTTCATCCATCAAAAGCTTGGCCTTAACCTGATCTACACATCTAAGAAAGACACCTTCATTTATCCTCCACCACAACTCACCGTTTATAATTGCATATCTTATGGAATGGAGCTTAATAGTTCTTTTCTTATTGTCATCCAATTCAGGGGGTAAAACCATCTTTTGCAAGTAGCTAACAATGTCTTTGTACCATTCACAATAATCCATATTACATATAAAAGGTCTCTGATCCTCTTCCAACATATTTATCTGGTTTGAATTTAAATTGCTCTGAGCCATCAACTTTGCTAGGCCCAAACCTCTTACCAAATTTGTAATGTGGATGTCAATATTAAATTCTTGAATCCTATTAATCCACCTACATCTTCTTCCTAAAACCTCTTGTTGGACCAAGATATCTTTGACTGCAGCACTTGGAACATAGGCAACCACTATGGCCGCCACCAAATAGCATCTAAATGTTTTAATGGCCTTTACCAAGGTATAAGATTTTTTTTCAATAATATCATAGTTTAATTCTACTACCTACAAGGTCTTGCTAAAAAAGGAAATAGGATGTTCAAAACCATCAACATTTTTCTGTAATAGTACTGCAGCAATAGTATGAGCAGATGCAAAAGAAAAGATCTGCATAAGTTTGCTATAATTTGGTGTTTTCAAGACTAGGGAATGTTTGATAGCCCTTTTTATATCATTAAATGCCTATATTGCTTCCATATTCCATTCAACTTTTGGTCCTTTCTTCAACATTCTTGATATTGGAATGCTGATCCCTGCAAAGTTTGTAATAAACCTTCTTAAAAAACTGACCTATCCTAAAAAGGATTAAATTCCCTTGATGTTTTTTGTTAAAGATAATCTATCAATAGCCTCCACCCTTTCAGGGTCTATCCTCATGCCATCCTTTGAAACAATATACCCTAGAAGCTTTCCTTTTACCACACCAAAAGTGCATTTCTTTGGGTTCAAAGAAACCCCATATTCTAATGCTCTAATGAAAATCTTCTCTAGATGTTGACAATGTTCTTCTTCTTTAGCTGAGAAAGCTATCAAGTCAGCTTGATACACCACCATAAATCTATCAATAAAATCTACAAAAGCCACATCCATAGCCCTTTTAAAAGTAGCACCAACATTAGTCAACCCAAAGGGCATCCTCACATAAACATAAGTCCCCCATGGGGTTGTAAATGCAGTTTTGAATTTCTCTGTGTCTTTGACCATTACCTGGTTGTAACCAAAAAAACCATCCGTCATAGACATTAATTCTGATCCAGTGACTTTCTATAACATGTTCTCCATATTTGGTAATCCATAGTTATCCTTCAGAGAGTTTATGTTAAGATTCCTAAAATCTACACATAACCTGATGTCACCATTTTTCTTTCTAATAGGCACCAAATTTGAAACCCAAGTGGAATGTCTAATAGGCTTGATTATCCCAACATCCATCATCTTTTTGAGTTCACCCTACATTTTAGGTGCCAGAGTAGGGTTAACAGGTCTCAACTTTTGTCTAAAAGGTTGTGTTCCTTCCTTGAGTGGAATCTCATGTTGAAAGAGATCCTTTCTATAAGCTTTAAGCTCTTCATATGACCAAGAAAAAACATGCATGAATTTTCTGAGAAGGTCAATCAAATTTTTTCTAGTTCTTGGGGATAGACACTTGCCTATATAAACCTTCTTGGGGGCTATTCTGGTTCCCAAGTTTATTTCTTCAAGCTCATTTATTTTATCAGTACTAGCAGAGAAAACCTTGTCTTTATTGTCAAATGTCCTTTTCAGAGCAACTAATACTTTGGGAACTTTATTGGAGTTTAACTGCAAAACCTCCTTCCCAAAAATGACATCTTTACCATTCACTATGTCAACATAAGTACTGAAATCCATTTCTTTATTACCAAAATGAGATTCACATTGGAGAAACCTCAGTATGTCTTGGTCATCAGAAAAAACTTGCCAATTATCTACACTATCAGGGATGGAAGGCATGGCTTCTACCTCTACAGTAGATATATATGCAAATGTAACATCTTCAAGTCTAAGGGCCACATTAGCCAATAAGTCTGCCATTCTATTTTGACTTCTTTCCACCCAAAAAATGTTAAAAGCACTAAAGTCTTCAATCTCATCCCACACTACATTCCTATACTGCTTTAATTTCTAATTTTCTGAAGCATATTTTGATCTAACTTGGGACAGAATTAACTCAGAGTCACCTATTACTTTCAAACATTTTATTCCATGCCTTGATGCCAATATTAGACCTATCAGTAGAGCCTTATACTCTGCAACATTATTTGTGCATGAAAACAACAAAGTAAAGGAGAATTTGAAAGTTTTACCATTAGGAGATATGAGCAATATTCCAGCCCCAGATCCTTCTTTTTTATTAGCTCCATCAAAATACTTGATCCATAAACTATCAAGGTCAATCCATCCCTCCTAGCTTTCCGACCTGTGAGCAAGTTCAACTTCTTCCTCTGCTTCCCTATCTTGGACTTTGAAATCATTAATGTCAGTATTAAGGAAACAATTCATGGTATCTTCTTCTTCTTCTTCAATCATATGAGGAGTTCTAGATTCCCTGGTGATCTTGATATTTTTTCCTTCCAAATTGAAAGTAGGAAATGACAAATCACATTGTTTACTGCCTCCCATAGAAGCACTCCACTTTCTTGATAGTAGCATCCCATACTGGGGAGGAATATCCACTACCAAGACACTCATGGTCAATTGTTTATTGGGGTATGCAGTTAGTTTGTAAGGTAGAGCCTTGATAGTACCTACAACTGGTACCTCCCTTGAATCCATTACTTAACACCTACCATGGGGTCTGTCCACCTTTAATCCCAATGACTTCATAACCTCAGTAGGCATAACAGTGTTTGATGCTCCAGAATCAATCATACAATTTTTTAGCAACTTTCCATTTATCTACAGAGTCAAGAAAAAAGGATCAACTATTCCTGCTATAGTACTAACAACATTTGTATCCAAATAAATTTGAGGAATTTTAGAAACAATATCCTCACTACAATTTGCATCCTCATCATTCATAGTTGCTATTTGTTTCTCAGTTCCTTCTATTTTTTGAGAATCCATAGATACCACACCATTTATCCAATTTAAGGCATTTTCTTTGTGTTCTTCTATTCTCATCATCTCCAACAATGGAACTTTAATAGTAATCTGAGACAATAATTTACTCATATCAATTGGGACATATTTTGAATCAGAGATATCTGGCTTTGAATTTGCAACTTCTTTATCAATCTCCTGGATGGGCATGTCTGTAGTTTTTTTATTATGGACTTCACTCCCTTTTTGCAAAGCTAGGACAACCTCAACTATGGGTTTGGATTTTATCTTATAAACAATGTTAGGTCTAGCATTCTTCTTTATTTTGACCTTATCAATAGCATTGGCATCTTTAGACTTGTCATGTGATTTTTTTACATCTTTATCCGTCTTCTTGATGAAAATTCTAGCAGTTTTCTGATTTGGACTACCAACCACTCTGTTTCTCAGGCTGTGATTTTTTTTAGCTTGAGTAACCATGTCTTCTATTATCAAAGAAATTTCTTCATCAGAAGATCTCATCAAAACAATTGTTTCCCTATCTCTCAAGACATTGCATTGGACATTGTCAAGATCACTATCCTCATCTGAAAAACTTGTTGATGGTATGATTCAGTTTTGGCTTGAGAATTAAAAACATCCTAATTTTCATCCTCTTCATTAGATTCAACTTCATCCCAAACATGGGAGGAAACCATTCTACATCCCTGATCATCATAAGGCTGGTCCTCATTAGATTCTTTTTCTTCTTGTGAAGAGACACTTTGGGATATGACATAATAATTAGGATCATGTGGTGACTGACAAGCCGTACACCATGGGACCTCTTCCACCACATTCATTGAGTTTCTTTGCAATGGATCCAAGGTTCTATCATTTGGTTTATCCCTTCTCTTAGGAAGAATAGGCTTCCCATCCTTCCATTGAGTATTATAAGGGTAATTTTGCATTCTTGGCAATTTGTTAAAATTATTAAAGGGGGGCTTGTCTCCACCTGTAATTTTATTATTCCTATTTTCACCAAGCTTTAGGTCCTTTATTGATTTCAAGATCTACTTTAAGCTATCATCATCTTTAGGTTACACATTTATAGGTTTTCCTGGATCCTTTCTATTCAATAATGGTGATTTGTTGTCTTCCCTTCTTCCCTGCTTCCTGAAATTCTTCAGTTACTCTCTATGTTCATAGCTAATTTGTAAGCCTCAAAAAGACTCCTTTGATTTTTTTCTCTCAAAAGGTAGCCCATCTTAGAGTCAAAAGCATTTAAATATGTGACAAGACACACTTTTTCATCCAGTTTGATGACCTGCGATAACTTATGCATGACTTTTTGAAATCTGACATTAAACTCAACAACATCCTCATTGAAATTCTTTTTTATGTTATTAAATTCATTTAGCATAAATCCCTCATGTGTTTTGTCACCATACTGTTATTTGAAATAATGCCTAAGCTGATCCCATGAACCTATCCTACCATGTTGCAAAGTCCTAAACCAATCCCTTGAATCTTCTGCTAGGGATTGTACAAATAATTTCATAATAACATCATCTGGCACAATGTTATAATCATCAATTACATCAATAAACTTTTTTAGGTGTTCTTCATAGGTAACAACATTACTTCCAATAAATTTGGGGAGCTTCTTCCTAATTTCTTTAAGAATAGAGTTAGGATATCCAGGGATGCTAGTGAAAACCAACTATTTACATCTTTCATGAATAGACCCTGTATTGGATATACCAGCACCCTGAGATGTAGATTCATTAGTGTTTTCTATGGCAGAGCTTTTGATCCCTCTTGGTGGGGGAGCACCAGTTGTATGACTAGCTATGTTTGCAACATTAGTTCCTTGTGTCATGGTAGAATTAGCAAAGTTTGTGGGTCCTGTAGACTATCTTAGAAAATCAATCTTCTTTCTTATTTCTAATGTTGAAGCTTCTAATTCTACCTTTTCAAGTTCTTTGGCTAACAATTCTTGTTCCCTTTTAGCCTTCTCAAGGTCTACTTCTAATCTTAGAGTTTGATCCATAGGGATTTTAGGGCCTACAGGTTCCTTGATTGAAATACCCACCGCCTTTTTCTTTCCCTTATCTTTTGGATCCCTTGTCTCAAAAATTTGGTGGACAATAGGTTGTTCAATTGTTTGTTTAGAAATGGGGACATAATTTATAGCCTCTAAATTTAACAATTTCCTTCTTAATTAGTCAGCCCTCATCATGGCATGTCTAAATTTTTCTTCTTTCTCCTTTTCTCTCTTCTACCTAATAGTTTCTTGTTCATGAATCCTTCTTTCCAACTCATACACTTCCTCAAATATTTCATCAGAATCAGGAAAAGTTGTTTCAGACTCAGCTTGTTGTGCTTGGGGCTCTTCTTGTTGATCATGAGATTCATGGAGGCCTTGGGGTAATGATGAGCCAAGGGTGAAAGGGGGAACAAAATCTTGTCCACCCCTACTTTTACTTCTAGATCTTATCTCCCCCCCATACTGTCTATTTGGAACTATTTTCCTATTGTGGGGTAATCGTTCACCCTCTCTCTATGTAGGGGGATAAAAATCCTCATACTAGTTTAAACCCAGATCAACCACCTCTTCATATTCTGTGGCATTTCCTTCCTAACCAGGAGGAGCAAGACCTTCCTCTCTTGAGTTCCCCTTTTGTTTCCAGGTAAGAGACATGTCACTAACACTTTTTTCACTCCTACCCTAGCCTCATCTTGATGTGATAGGAAGTTCACCCTACAAACTTTCCTCTGGGTGTTCCTTCCTCCAAGACCTTGTATTTTTGTAACTCATAGTGATATAATAATATATTATTTAGCACTAGTAAAGAGATGTTTTAGAGTCACCACCCAAGCTCTATGGGATTTTCTATGATTTTAAACAAATAGGGGAGGATAGATAGAAAATGAAAAGGAATCAACTCTGTGTGTAAGGTAACCAACTGGTTTGAAAAATAAGCAGGCCAGGAATCTATCTCAACTTGTACCTATGTTACTTATACTTTTCTTAAAAAGTCCCCAGTAGAGTCACCATTTGGTCAGTTCTTCAAAAGATATTACACTCCAAGAGATACCAGTATTCTTATGACTAATGTTAAGCATTGGTTAATTCCAAATGTAGGAAATCTATAAGCAACTGGACCAACTATAGGGACAAGACTACCCTCTTCACTTTTGGCTCTGCAAAACCAAGGCGGGTACACCTAATCCAAGAGATATAACTCTATTCTTTATCTATTACTAGATCTTACAATAGATGACAGTGAGAAAGTACTAAGTAACAACCTATTACTCATTGACTCTCCATCACTAGGTAGAACAACACATAAATGTAAATAAAGTAAAATAATTGGTAATGATTATGTTTTAGGATCACAAGATGTTAATCAATCTACATAAAGCAAAAAAGGGAAATACAGGCTAGTGCCCTATCCATTGGGAAAAATATCAAAGGATAGAATGAATACAGAGATATTTGAAGAATAAATTGGTCTTTAAACATAAATACAAAACATTCCAACTCTTTCCTACTTTTTAGAAAATCCTCAAATGAATTCAGTAAACATGTATCCCACTATGAGCAGTATTTAATCCAATCCTAGATTAGAACTCAAAGCTCGATACATACACATAAATCTCAGAAAGACTTAAAGATTTATAGAATAAACTCAAAGGAGAGACAAAGATTTGAAGTTTGTATTAAGTATAACCTTTTAACATTGTATACATCATATTCTGAATGATAAGCTTGCAAAACAGTAGCAGCAACCTGTACTTCTTTCTATTGCTTATTGAAAATTGACACAATATATTACAATCCCTGACTAAAGACTAGGGTTTCAAAAATTTTATCTTTTCAACTCCTAAACTCTCAATTCCTAGAATGATCATGGAAAATCATTTATATACAAGGAGATGCAACAAGCTACTATTCATTCTAGGGTTTGCAAAATTTCTAACATAAAAAACCTTTACAACAACCTCAAAAAGTTTACAATAAATACACAAGTCAAGCAGGTGAGATATTTGTAGTTGAGTGACCTTGCTTTATGTCTTCAATACTATCCTTGGATCCCTTCAACAAATCTAATTTGCAACATCTTGTTGTCCATCCTGCAATGAATGTCCTCAACAACCTTTTATGACTCAAAAAGTAACTACCTTCACTTGCTGTAGGAGGCTGGTAGAGTATTAAATTTTTCAACATGAGGTATGTATTGATACCTTGATTTATTTTACACCTCACTTGGGAACTCAAAATTGGCAAACTCAGTCTTCTTACTTGATAACTGTTCCCACTCATTTTCTATCTGAGTGACCTTACGCTAAATATTGTCAAACGTTGATTTAGCATTTATTAACAACTTGATAATGCTACTAAGAGAAAAAGTGTCATTTAGGACCCCATTCACCCTTTTTGACAGAAGTGCATCCAGCTCTTCTCTCCATAGATATGCTTCTTTAAATTTTCCCTTATCTATGAAAATGGTGGGCACCAGCTCATAGTTTGAAAGCATTAATTCAACTTTCAACATACTCAATCTTCTAATAAAATTATCAAAAATGATGCCATACTGTACCATTTTCTTGACAATCTGATGTACTAGCTTAATCAATGGATCAGAATCCTCTTGACCATTTGATAACATACAAAATAACTTTATACTAGGAGATCTCTCAATCCATTTCTTCAAAATTAGTGACATTTCAGTCTTCTCCTTATTCAAAGTTTCAAATAAAGAAGATAACTTACTGGCATGACTATGGAAAATGGAGGGCTTCAAATCATATGCAAACTACATGATTGCATCTATCATTTCCTCTTCATACTTCTATTTTTCCAAAGCTGTGGCCTTCACATTTTCATCATTTTCCTTCTCTAGTTGCACTCTTATTTCCCTCAATTTATTAGCCTCTTCAGTTAATATTTTCTTCTCCCAACTAACCCTTGCATCCATACTTGTCTCTGGGAGTGGTGAAGGGGGAATTTCAACAATTGGGCTTGAGGATGAAGCTATTACAGGCTTGTCAGAAATTACCAATTAGGGAGATCTGTGATCCAAGGGTCTAGACAACTGTGCAATTAAATTGTCCTTTTGAATTAGCTCTACCTTGAGCTCATCATAAGTTTTGAGAACCATAAAAAATTTGAGCCTAAGCTCCTTTTCTTGGGCATCCTTTTCTACCACTTTAACATTGAACTTGGCAGTCTCTAGAATTAGGTTTGATGCTTCCACACTAGAAGTTTCACCTACTCTTTGTACTAACAAACTACCTGCATATCCTATGGAGAGAGCCTCCTTTCTTCCTTTATCTTCCTCCCTGTTTAGGGACCACATGACCAAGGCTGCATGATCCTCTAAGAAAGCAATTCCCTTAGCAGCTTGCTTGGCCTGCTCTGTAGTAGTAAGAGTTTTCACTTTTCTCTTCCTGACTTGGTCAAAGACAATTGCATCAGCAATGTCCCACTCCGAAAAAATTAGCACTCCCGCAGTATGAACCATGGCCCTTCCTTCCTCAGGAGTAATTTTTTCAAATTGCTTCACCATCTCTACCTTGGTCTCATTTCCTATTTTTGTTATGTCTTTATCATGGAACTCTTCCCTCTTCTTCTCATAGATCTCTTTGTACTGATTTATCTTCATTCTCCATAAAAACTGGGAGAATGCCCTAGTCTGGACAAATTTGTCATCAACAAGAAAAGGAGTCACTAGCCTTCTTTAAAATAGGGTCCAATTGTTTACCCTCAAATTCATCAATAGTAAGGTCCATGGCTACCTCTTTAGGTTCCTAAGGCATCCCTTCTTGCAAGTCATCATTGGAAACAAAAATGTTTCCCTCATTTATCAATTGTACCAGTTACTCTGCTACCCCATGTTCATCTAATTGGATAGGGGATTGAGAAGTAGAATAAGTTTCCTCTCCTGGCATTGATTCTTCTTATCTCTTCCTCTTAGGAGAGGGTCCTTGCATTGCTGATTCACCCATGGGTCTTTTCCCTTTAGACATATAGGGAATATCCTCACTTCTCAACTATGGTGGTAAGGGAATAGTGTATCTACTTCTCTTCTACATCATATAGACTCCCCTAGGGGTCAATTTCATATATTTAGGCTAGCTCAAAACTTTCCTAGCTCTTTCAGGGTTTGTCTTGCTTACAACAACCCTCTTTTCATTTACTACATGCATGATGCCTTCGAAATGCTTCATTAGGGCATCCACCTTCCTTTCCCATGGCTCAAAACCCTTTAATGGGTCATATGCTTTGTCAAAATTTCTAATGAAGTCCACAGATTTCTTGTAGATGATCCATTTCACTTTTTTAATCTCTTAAGTTTGAAGGTCAAACTCATTCCTTTTCACATCTTCAGGAAAATTAAATTGATGCTCAATAAGAGCACACATTACCTTTTCTCTAAAAATTCCTGATAGGAAACCCTTTGTATCTGCACACCTGATGGTGGCCGTTGTCATTTTGTAGGGCTGTAGCACTTTATTCAAATGGACCCAACTTCCCTTTGTAATCACATACTGATGTGCTATAGTTATGTCTGGGAAGAAAGTTCCCCTTCCCTTACTAGTTAGAGTGGTCTCTTGTAAGTCACCAATTTGTCTTAAAATCTTATCATATCCTATTTTTAATGGAACTTGGTAAGGCAAGATGTACGATGCCTTTCTGCAACCATAAACCCTAAATATTGTAGAAATTGGATACAAAATTATATCCCCAAAATTATGGACTATAGTGATATCCTGACAATATTCCTTTGGCTTGATTAATCTTAGCAACTCTCTTGGCATCCTTGGATTGTCAAAAAACAAAAGAGTTCTAAGCCTTGAGGAAAAATCCCTATCAAATGCAATGTAACTGGCATCAATTATGTCCCATGACAAGGCTGTAGTCCATAGTTGTACTGGAAGGGTTTCTCCATTCCTCTCTTTCACAATATTTATTGTTGAGCTTAAAAACTACTCACCTTTGTATAGGAACATGTGCTTATGCATCGATTACCACCCAAAAGGCCTAGTAACCTTCATGTCCTTAATTCCCATCAATCTCTCATGGATCAAGTTAGCTAGATGAGATGCAAAATAAAAAATTAGTGCCAATTGGGGGTGCAGTGATTGTACCATCATAAACATGTATGGGACTAGCATATGAGTTGCTTCATCATTCCCTAGAATTAAAGTCAATGATTTATAAACCTCTTGTGCTCTCTTATTGAACAAATCCAACCTAAAAGGCTCTAGTGTGCTTGGACTAATAACACACATAGACCCAATTTCTTCTAAAAATTGCCTCAGAGGTCCTGCTCTCAAATAATCCTTCTAGGCTGCATATATCTCTATAAATTCAATAAAATCTATCTTATATAACCCCACTAAAGGGTCATTTAGAGAAAAAGCCTCCCTAATCTCATCTTCTATGATACTGATTAGGTTTTTTCCATTAATATCCTTATTAGACCTTGTCACAGGATCATAGCACTTAGCAATCTGAATCAATAATTCAACATCCATGAAAACTCCAAGGACTATCAATATCCCAATTTCAAATTGCCATATGTTTCTCAGGGGGCATAGACATTTCTCTGTGAATAGGCTAATTTAAACAAAATAAGACCGTTATGCTTTTCACCAACCTTAGCATCTCTCATCCAATTCCCTCTATCGTGGAGTGCTTCTACTACAGAATCCCTAGGATTTCTCAGAACTAACTTCTTTAACCTAGCTACCCCGTTATCTGAATGTGGTAATAACTACATTAAATCTTCAAAGATTCCTCTTTTGTTGTACTCTATCTGACCAGACAGGTTTCTTTTCAGTGGCATTTTTAAACTAGGGCTTTTATAAAACAATATATGAATACTCAAGAAAACCCTAAAAACTATCAACTGGCAACACAAATTCCTTCACAACTCCTTCATAGACTTCAAACAATTTTAAACTTAGAAAAGAAACCTACCAGGCACCTACAAATTCTTCTCTTGAAATCACCCCGAGAGGAAAAAATGAGTTCGCCAGAAATGCTTATGACAATAGTGAATAGAAATAATGATTCAATTTTGATGTATAGCATCGACAACTACCTATGGCCTATCCACACGTAACACATTAAATCTACCATTACTGAAAGTTGGTGGCCTTAGTATTCATAGGTTAGCAAAAAATGTCCCTGATAAAAAATTTGAATTCAGGCCATTGATTTATTTCTTCTCCGGCACATCAAACGACTAACAAGTATAACAACATAACCCTATATTACTTTTCCCCAAATTAGTTCTCGACCAATGAGAACATTTCAATAAAGGCATGTGAGAAAAAAAATAACTTAACTTTATGTAGATCAGAGCGAACAGGTGTCACCCTGTCGCTAAAGCGCAAGTGTAAAACTTGAGCATCTTCATCCAGTGGTGTAACAATAGCTATAAGATTCTTTCTAACTTTCAATGCTTTACCTATTCTCAAAGAAGTGATCCCACCTTTCCTTTTAGAAATTCTATCAAATCAGGAAGTGCCATGTCAGACAAGTCAGCAATGAAGAAGCCCTAACTTTATCCTCAGTGTCAAACGCACTGGTAACTTTGACATGTCATTATTACCCTCGGCCAATCAGAAATGACCATGTCATCAAAAAATTAGCAGAAAAGGACCCCCCAAATGGTCCCCATCTTTAAACAAGATCTATGGCTGTCGCTATACTGCTGACCCTAAAAAATGTGCATCTTACCCCAGTAGTATAATGATAACCGTGAGATCTTGTTGCATCTTAACCATTTGAAAAAAATAGGCCCCACTGTGACACTTCATTAATCTCTATCTAATCAATAACTTCCATGTCGTGAAAAACCAACAAGTTGGCCTCTTGGCCTTTTCACTCTCAGTTCAAATCATCTTGACAACCACCACATCATAACTCCTACAAACCAATCAGAAGCATACATGTCAATGTGACCTTGCATTTTTAGGGCCCACTTCACACTTTAGTCCTTAAAGAGAATCGAACGGTCATCGCTAAAGCGTGATGTTTAAAAGGCTATCATCTTGGTCCAACGATATAGTGACAGCCATTGATGTGATTCATTCTTTAAATGCCAACACACCCTGTTACCAGATGGGCCTGCTCGAACAGGTGGCGCTTCATTGCTAAAGTGCATGTCAAAGATTCTGACAATAGGTAGTCTTGTGGTTCAACAGAAGCCACATATTTGAAGGGTTTGATAATATTGAAAATTTTATCAGAAACTTAGGCTTTGAAAGAAACAATTAATTAAAAGGTACCTTGATTCCAAAACCTAACCACATAATACATGAAATGATGAATAAAGGGGGGCAAAAATAACACATGCTTTATTAGGGGGATTAGTGAGCCAAAAAGGTAATGTGAAAATAGGATAAGACTCTAGATTGGCTAGGGCTTGAATCAAATTTAGGGTTTTTCAACATGAAACATTACCATTAGGTCAACAACCTAGATTATTTTCAAAAATATTAACATGAAGCTTGAAAAATTTGTATAGTGATAATAGGTTACAAAACACACTGTAAGGTGTGACTTGGTTAGAGGATTTATCACTAACAATTCTCCCTTGACTAGAATTCACTATGGGGTCAACAAGAAAACAATCAACATTCATTGAATGTCATATTGAAATACAAAAAATTGTTAAGTCCACTAGGTTAAGAGATTTTACTATAAAAATGGTTAAAATGATACAGTAATGATCTGATTCAAATACAACTTAGATTTGAAGATTTTTAGATCCATGCTAAGCTCAAAATAACCCCTCTGATCAATACTAAGTTCAATTCTTCATATCCTCTAATTTATTCAACTTGGTGAATAATTACCTGATGCTTGGTAATGTCTATAGTTCAACTCGATTTTATCTTCAACCAGTTTGATCAGCACTACATGAAAATAATTCTTTCACGCAAATTCTCCTGAAGTGTCAATAACCTCCTAACTCAATAATGAATCTCATGTCTCTTTAAATAGACATCATAAACCCTTTTCATTTGTTGGATTTTTCCTCTTAATCTTCATCATTCATTTTTCCTCTTTAACCTTCCTTGGTAGTTGTGTCTATAAAACGTTTCATCCTTCTTCATCTGATCAATCTTGAATTTTTGTGAGCCATTAGATCAACATAAAAAAAAAATTCTTCTACCTCAGAATCATATGAAATTTTCCAACTCATCAATTTAGTCAAGTGTTATAAAATATATTTGTTTCCTTCACTCGATCAATACCAAAATGTGTCGATCAATACCTACTTAGTTAATACTATACTCTATATACACTACACTAGCTCAGTGTATACATAAACCTTTAATTACCCACCACATAAACTTGTTCATTTCTGATCTTCAATACATAACAAATTCATGTAATACAATCAAGTCAACAACGTGATGTCATAGATGATGGAATATGGATGAAGTGACTGAGAGGGGGGGGGGGTGAATCAGTCAACCATAAAACACTTCCTATTATTTCTTTGCAGATCCCTTAGGATATCTTAATGAATATTATCTGTTTAACACTTGATAAAATAGATTGCAGTAACTTGGTAGATGCAGAAAGTATTAGTAAAATTATCTTTTAGATGTTCATCACTACTTGTATATGATTAAGATAACTATTAAGAACACAAGAGACACAAGATTTAACATGGAAACCCAATATGGGAAAAACCACCAATGTATCTAGATATTGATTTTCACTTTTCTGAAGTGATGCCCGGTTAGAAGCCAACCCGGTAAAAGGTTACAAAACACACTGTTAGGTGTGACCTTGTTAGAGGATTTAATCACCCTGCTAGGAGTGGCCTGGTAAGAGGTCTTGAGAACAATTCAATGGAATTGTCACCTTGTTAGAGGATTTACAATATGGTTGTTAAACCAACTTGGTTAAGAGATTTAGAATTCACTGTTACAATGATAAAAAGGTAACAATGAAAATGACCTGTATAATAATGCAACTGCCTTGCTGATTATAGATCTCTATTTTGTATAAGTGTGATCCTTCCTGATCAAATATATCTCTGCTGCTCCTCAAGGATATCTAGTCATCCTTCATAATTTCACACACACCTTTCCTGTCTTTCTTCTATATATCTTCTTCCATATATTTTTCACATTTGACCTTTTATTTATATGATTTTAGATTTGTCAAATCGGCATTACTTAGTATAATAGTCGGCTGAATTAAGAAAACTTTATTTGCAAAGATCCTTCAAGGGCTGACAGTTCTCGGTGACCATAATGAAATTTTCTACAATCTTTTGGAGACCGAGAGAACTCGGTAAACACTGATAATCCTTTTTCTTTGATAACTGACTGAACTCGATAAATGCTGATTTTTCTTTGATAACCGAGTGAACTCGGTAAACACTAATTTTTCTTTGATAACCGAGTGAACTCGGTAAACACTGATTTTTCTTTGATAACCGAGTGGACTCGGTAAATGCTGATTTTAATGCCAGGAAGACCGACTAAACTTGGTAGGTACTGATTGTTGCGGATTATGACATTGTGTGACATCAAAGACAATACATAATTTGAGTAGCAATTTTCTTCAAACAATTGTTTCCAACAATCTCCCTCTTTGGCATTGATGGCAATACAATATGTCATAGCATAAGAAATTTGAAAGGATTAGCTCGATTCAGATTCAAATCTCCCTCTGTCAGCAAACTTCCTTTTTCTTAAAAAACTCTTCCTCTGACTATTGAAAATTTCTTGAAGTAATAGCAAAGACATAGCAAAGACACTCCCTCTTTGACAACACATGCCAAAGACAATTCACATATTACCGGTGTAAACTAATGTACCTCAAGTACTGATTCATATGCAATGATTCCTTGAATATGCTGCATCAACTTGTTGATTTTCAATCATGTTCTGGTTGATGCATCACTAAAACTATATTTAGTGAGCCTCGGATAGGGGAATGACCCCTAACTTACCTCTTAGATACACAAATGCATCCTTGGGTAATGGTTTGGTGAAAATGTCTGCAATCTACTCTTTTGTATGAATATATTCTAATCTGATTTACTTGTCCTGCACCAATTCTCTGACAAAGTGATATTTAATAGCAATGTGCTTGGTTTTGGAATGCATTACTAGATTCTTCAAAATGTTTATTACACTTGTATTGTCACAAAATATAACAACTGGTTCTTTGATTTCAACCTTCATACCTTGTAATAACTATTTAAACCAAACAATATTTGAACAATTTACTGCAGCAGCAACATATTCTACTTCAATTATGGATTGAGATGTGCAATTTTTCTTTTTACTGGTCCAGGATACCAGTCTTTTTCCAAGAAAAAATGCTCCACCACTTGTACTTTTTTTGTCATCAATGTTCCCTACCCAATCAGCATCAGTAAACACTTTTAAGTCTAGATTGCCTCCAAATTTATACCACAAACCATATTCTTCAGTTCCTCTTAAGTACCTTAAGATTCTTTTGATTGCCATCATATGATTTTCCTTAGGTTTTGTTGAGAATCTTGCTACTATACCGACTGCTAAGGCAATATCAAGTCTTGTATGTACTACATACTGCAATTTTCCAATCATAGATCGGTATAAGGTCTGATCTACTTCTTTTGAATCATCATTTTTGGTAAGTTTCAATCCAGTACACATGGGTGTACCAACTGGTTTTGAATCTTCCATACCAAACTTCTTAAGTATTTCCTTAATGTATTTAGATTGAGTAATGTATATACCATTCTTGCTTTGCTGAATTTGAAGACCAAAAAAGAATTTTATTAAACCAAACATAGACATTTCAAATTCTTTGTTCATTTTCTCTAAAAATTCTTTGCACTGATCATCATTCCCTGTAAATATAGTATCATCTACAAATATTTCTGCCAATACAATTTTTTCATCCGGTTGTTCTTCAATATACAGATTGCTATTATCATTGGCTCTTTTGAAATTAATCTGAATCAGATAGTTATGGAGTCTTTCATACCATGCTCTAGGAGCTTTTTTCAAACCATACATTGCTTTGTGTAACTTGCAGACCATGTCTTTTTTATCTGGATCAACAAAACCTTTAGGCTGCTCAATGTAGACTTCTTCATCAAGAATTCCATTGAGAAATGCAGATTTTATATCCATCTAGTATACCTTAAATCCTTTATGTGCTGCATAAGCAAGTAGAGTTCTTACACCTTCTAATCTTGCAACAGGAGCAAAAGTTTCACCATAATCTATACCTTCTTCTTGAGAATAACCTTTACATACCAATCTAGCTTTGTTTCTAGATACTTGACCATCTTCATTCAGCTTATTCCTGAATACCCATTTTGTTCCAATTACATTCTTATCTTTAGGTCTAGGTACAAGAGTCCATGTTTTGTTCTTTTATATTTGTTCTAATTCTTCATTCATTGCTTCAATCCAACTTTCATTTTTCAATGCATCTTTGATATTTCTAGGTTCAAAATCAATAAGCAGACATGTACCTTTTAGCTTGCTTCTTGTCATAGTACCATCTGATTTATTTCCAATAATTTGATCTGGTGTATGATGCCTTCTGACATATTTGGCTAGTATAGGTTCCTTGATTTTTGAATGAGTCATGTTGTTGTCTTATAGGATCTCTTCTTCAGGTTGCTCTAGCTCGGTAGATATTTGCTCGGTAACTTCAGGCTGAGACTCGGTTTGAATTTCTTCCTGTGACTCAGTTTTAACTTCTTCCTGTGACTCGGTTTGAACTTCTTCCTGTGACTCGGTTACTGTGCTAGGCTTGGTAGATATAGTTTCCTCATTGATAGTTGTGTTTGGCAGTGTTTCAGGTTCAATGTAAATGAATCTTCTGTAGTTCTCAGGTTCCCTTTTGCTTTCTTCTTTAGTCTTTTTTGCAAACTCATCAAATTTTACATGTATACTTTCTATGACTTTGTGAGTAGACATGTTCAAACATTTGTATGCCTTGCTTTTGCTAGAATATCCTAGGAATATTCCTTCATCACTTTTCACATCAAATTTATTTCTTCTAGATTCTTTTAAGATATAACACTTGCTACCAAATACTTTCATGTAACTTACATTGGGTTTATAGCCATACCATAACTCATAAGGAGTTTTGAATGTGTCTTTCTTCAATTGTACTCGGTTCAAGGTATGAACTGCAGTGCTGATAGCTTCCTTCCAGTACTTTATGGTGATGTTCTTTTCTATCATTAGAGTCCTTGCACAATCCATAATAGATCTGTTTCTTCTTTCTGCTATTCCATTCTGCTCAGGAGTTCTAGGAGCTGATACCTATCTTTTGATTCCTCTTTCAATGCAAAAGTTGTTAAATTCATGGGAGATGAATTCACCACCTCTGTCTGATCTTAAGCATTTCAATCTTTTCCCTGTTTCCTTTTCCACTCTTGCCAAGTACCATTTGAACTTTTCAAATGCTTCTAACTTTTCTCTTAAATACATAACAGTCATCATTCTAGAATAATCATCAACGAAAAGAATAAAGAATTTATCTCCAGTATAGCTTTCTATTCCAATAGGTCCACATAAATCAGTATGCACAATTTCCAAAATCTCTTTAGACTGATAGTTCTTACTCTTAAAACTAGTCTTACTCATTTTGCCAATCTGACAATTCTTACATAGACCAGTATTAGGTTTCTTCAAAGTAGGAATGCCTCTTACCTTCTTGAATTTGCTTATTTTCATCATGTTATCAAAATTTACATGACATAACCTTTTGTGCCATAGCCAGCTTTCTTCAATTTGAGCAATAAAACATGAATATTCACTGAGATCAAGATAAAATAAGTTACCTTTTTTTTGTTTGCCTGATCCAATGAGTTTTCCTTTTTCATTTAGCAGTCTTTCTTGACTATTCATGAATTCAACCTTGAAACCAATGTTGATTAGCTGTGCTACACTTAGAAGATTATGTTTTAGTCCTTCAACCCAATAAGCATTATCACATATGAGTTCTTTGGTTAATGAGATTCTTCCTTTTCCTTTTATACAACAAGGTTCATTGTTTCCAAATCTTACATTGCCACTATCACAGTCTTCTAGGTATTCAAATTTTGTCTTGTCACCAGTCATGTGATGTAACATCCACTATCTATTATCCATATATCATCTTTTCTTATATGAGAAATAAGTGCCATCTTATCTTCATCATCATCAGATTCATCTTTTATAGCAATAAAGACAATTTCTTCTTCACTATCATCAGAATCTTTAGCCATAAAACATGTTTTCTTACCTTTATCCTTGAATGATTTGAAATTCTTTTTGCCATAGTACTTGTGACCTCTCTTCTCTTCCTTGGCCTGCTTGTTTGGGCACCTAGCTGCAATATGTCCAATTTCTTCACATGAAAAATAGATTAAAGGAGTTTTACCTTTATATTTACCTTTCCCTTTAGAGTACTTCTTTGCAAGTAGTGCTTCTACAATTTCAAGATCACTATCAGAACTTTCTTCTGATACTTCTTCACTTTCTGACTGAACTTCTTTTATTTTCTTGTTCTTCCTTAGTGAAACCTTGGCCTCAAATGCTGACTCAATATTTTTGGAATTTGCAACATAGTTTTCATAGTTGTCTAATTCAAAGGCTATCAATCTTCCAAATAAAGCATCCAAAGTTATATTGTTGTTTGTTTTACATCTTCTTTCTTGAATAGCTGATACTCTTATTGCATAGATAGGGAGTAATGTTCTGAGTACCTTGCTTATAATAGTTTCATCAGAGATTATTCCTCTAGAAGCTCTAATTGCACTAACACTTGCTTTGATCCTTTCAACATATTTTGCAATGTTTTCATCTTCTTTCATATTCATCTTGTCAAACTTTCCTGTTAGGCTTTCTGCTTTGGCTCTTTTCACATTTGCATCACCACCATATATTTTCTTTAGTGTGATCCACATTTCATATGCAGTAGTGCATTCTTTAATATCATCAAATTCTTCATAGCTGAGAGCTGATGCAATGTCTATCATCATGGTGTTATGATTCTTTTTCTCTACAATGTCTTCAACAGTTAATGCGCCAGTAGGAACTGTGTATTCTTCATCAATGTATTTGCATCCTGAATCACCAATGGAAGCTAGATGAAGTCTCATGAGACCTTGCCATGCTGAAAAGTTATCTCTGTTGAGCTTTGGAATTTCTCTCTTGTAAGACATCCTGATCTTTAGCTTAGGTCCTTGAAACCCTTCCTGCAAGCACCAACAAGCTTTGATACCAATTGATGGAATATGGATGAAGTGACTGAGAGGGGGGGGTGAATCAGTCAACCATAAAACACTTCCTATTATTTCTTTCCAAATCCCTTAGGATATCTTAATGAATATTATCTATTTAACACTTGGTAAAATAGATTGCAGTAACTTGGTAGATGCAGAAAGTATTAGTAAAATTATCTTTTAGATGTTCATCACTACTTGTATATGATTAAGATAACTATTAAGAACACAAGAGACACAAGATTTAACGTGGAAACCCAATATGGGAAAAACCACCAATGTATCTAGATACTGATTTTCACTTTTCTGAAGTGATGCCCAGTTAGAAGCCAACCCAGTAAAAGGTTACAAAACACACTGTTAGGTGTGACCTTGTTAGAGGATTTAATCACCCTACTAGGAGTGGTCTGGTAAGAGGTCTTGAGAACAATTCAATGGAATTGTCACCTTGTAGAGGATTTACAATATGGTTGTTAAACCAACTCGGTTAAGAGATTTAGAATTCACTGTTACAATGATAAAAAGGTAACAATGAAAATGCCCTATATAATAATGCAACTGCCTTGCTGATTACAGATCTCTATTTTGTATAAGTGTGATCCTTCCTGATCGAATATATCTCTGCTGCTCCTCAAGGATATCTGGTCATCCTTCACAATTTCACACACACCTTTCCTGTCTTTCTTCTATATATCTTCTTCCATATATTTTTCACATTTGACCTTTTATTTATATGATTTTAGATTTGTCAAATCGGCATTACTTAGTATAACAGTAAGCTGAATTAAGCAAACTTTATTTGCAAAGATCCTTCAAGGGCCGACAGTGCTTGGTGACCATAATGAAATTTTCTACAATCTTTTGGAGACTGAGAGAACTCGGTAAACACTAATAATTCTTTTTCTTCGATAACTGACTAAACTCGGTAAATGCTGATTTTTCTTTGATAACCGAGTGAACTCGGTAAACACTAATTTTTCCTTGATAACTGAGTGAACTCGGTAAACATTGATTTTTCTTTGATAACCGAGTGGACTCGGTAAATGCTGATTTTAATGCCAGGCAGACCGACTGAGCTTGGTAGGTACTGATTGTTACGGATTATGACATTGTGTGACATCAAAGACAATACATAATTTGAGTAGCAATTTTCTTCAGACAATTGTTTCCAACAATAGACTCATCAATAAGTTACCCAATATATACCTTATCCATATATTTCATATCCATCTCATCTTCATGTATAGATATCTCCTTCCTTTACCATTTTTTTTTAGATGTTTGTAACTATCATGATAAGTATAGTCAAAATTTGTTGACATGAATGATAATACATTGATTGATTTAATTGACTTACATATTACTTTAGTAGCTCAATGACTTCTAATCACTGTCTTTCAATTGTTCATTCATTCCATCAAGATATTCAATCAGTTGTAGGTTATCCCTAACATGAGAAAATGATGTAAAATATGATAGCACTAAATGATTAAATGTAGTTGAAGATCTAATATTCATAAAAGTAGGTCTAAATGGGTTGGTATCATAAACATAAATGGAAGTAAAGGGGTGGGCACTACAATGACACAACATTATTTTTCCTTCAATCCATGTGTGTTGTAGAGAAGGTGATGATTACTTGGTGATAAGGCAGCCCAATATGCATAATCCCCTATCTCCACACCTCCTTATCCTTATTTATATGAGACACCGTACTTGCATGAGTTTGTAAGTGGTCAAAAAACATGATAACCATGACCTAAATCCTATTGAGTTGTGAGAATTTTTCAGTGGTTAAATCCTTTATCTCTTTAATGACTTTGATCTTGTCCTTGAAATATTTCACCATCTCATTAGTGCCTTCGATCATTTTTCCATCCTCTTTAAAGAACTAAATATTTATGCATTTCATATCTTTCCACAGAGATTTTGTTAACCCCATAAGTTCCTTCAGTAGAGTTGATTCTTCATGGCCTTGTTTAACAACAAAGTTCCACGCTATTCAATATTTTTCTTGGATACATATAGAACATTATCATCAAAGACCTACACAAGTTTTTCCCCTAAAAACTTCATAACACCATAGTTATAAAATTCATTCATCTGTATCACAATTGGATTCCACTTGGTTCTCTCTTTTTCCCATGAATTAACTTCAACATCTAGTTCTTTACTCACTTCCATCACTACGGAATGAAATTTGAATAAATCAATAATATAATTAGTACTTTGTTTAGTGATCATGTCGATCCATTCATTATAGAGATTTTCTATCACCTTGTTTCTTTGGAGTTTCTCGAGGAGCTTCTTGTGTGTTGGTGACTTTAGATCAAAATCCTACAAAGCCTAAGTAAGTGGTATAGGACCTGGATTATGTATTACATGGATTTATTTGGCCATATGCCTTAAATTTGTTTTGAGTTCTTTATTGTCTCTTTCATCATTCCAAGTTTTGGAAATCATTCATTTGGTTGACAATTCAAGATACCTAGCATTAGCTACCCTAGAGGTAGGTCCCATATCCACATTTTCCATAATGAAATCTCTGGCTAAATCATTCTCCACATCCTTGTTTGTGATTGGTTTGGCTATCTCAGCTACCTAATGACATATATCTTCATCCACATGCATCATGGTCTCAATTTTAATATTTTAGGGATTATTTCTTTTCCTAGGCACTTACCATATCCTTTATGGGTACTGAAATATGCACAACACTTTGTTTCTTGTGGACTGAGGCCTCCAACTATTTTGGTGTGGCTATTGTGGCTATTGGTGGGGATGTCTAAAAATTACTCTATTTAGAAAGAATCAAAGCACCAGATGAATCATATTTCCCTTCATTTTATTTTCATTCATATTCTATTTTGTGGCTTGAAGCTTTGGTGCTTGGATATCCATGTCCTTAGCTACCTCTTCGGAAGAGTCTCCAGGTTCTTGGAATTATTCTCACTTTTCCTCTTGGTCCTAGATCAAGTGACTTGAGTACTGGGTGGACCATTTTTTGCTTTTTTGGGCTTCTTTGTTGGAGGGTTTCTACTTTTAGCAAAGCATTTTTTACCTACAATATCAATAAATTTATGAGAAATAGGAAGAGTGGGATATGGAATAGTATTTTAGGGAGAGATTGAGCTATTTTGGGGCTTGGGTTCGTGGCATTTTTTAGATCAATGGATTTGAAGCCACTTCTCTGTTCTTCTTATAATGTGGAAAGATCTAAACTAAATATCATCATTTTCTTTCTTTTCCTAATTAATTTTTGGAAGAGATTGTTCTTGAGCCCTTTCAACAAATATAGGATCCAAAATATCTTCATTCTCTTCTACATTAATCCCTACGGTGTTCATATTTAGGTTTATTGAGACAATTTGTCCTAAAGAGAATATGGACCATAATTATTTTCTTACTTCAAATTCATCCACAAAATTCTTCCAGTAGTCCTCGAGTTGAGGTTCATGATAGAATCCATTTTCCATGTTCAGGTGTTTACTAGCGAAACCTATGCTATCAAAGTTTGGTCTTGTGGTATATAGCTGGAGGTTTAGTTACATGAACTCCAATTCCATATTTAGGGCATTTGACACTATTTTGCAACTAAATTAGTCCAGTCCAATAGGGAATTTAACCTTAGTGTCTCCCTTTTCCTCCAACTTCTTATGTATATGAGCCAATTTTCTTCTCACTATTATTAATATATAGCTATCAAGGGCATAGATGGGTAACTTATAAGGTTTGTCTCGAAATCCTCCAACTCTAAGGTGAGTGAATCTTGTGAATTGTATGAAGTATCTTCTATAAATACTAACTAACTGCATAGATTCATTTGACATTATTTGGCTCACATTACCCTGAAGTTCATAGATCAATTTCCCTTGGAAAACATCATTTAGTCTCATGAAGTTATCTTCATACCTTTTCTTCTAAAGGTGAGGGTAAAACTCATATATCCTCATGTCTTTTTGGCATGGTTCATCATGTAATTCATTTCAGTCCCTTGAACATGACAGCATATAGAAGAGATAAGAGGACATATAGAAACCTTTACATCTAAAAAATTTTTACAAGCCTTCATGCAATCTATCTTCTATGATTTGTGACCAATCTAGGTATCTTTGTCCACTCAAAAAGACTTGGATGTAAAAATACATTCAGTCCTCCCAATAGAATGCATGGGAATTGGCTTTAACCCAGTTCAAGAGGGTTATAATGTCTCTTACATCATCTTTCAAGTTCTCCCTAGTTAGAGGCATGGGTAATCTTGAACCTCCATTTTTTATTTAAACAACCAATTACAAGAAATGACACCCTTGTAAATAGCCTTCTTTTTTTTAGAGAAAATAGAATATGTCGTGCTAATTTTCTATTCTTCATATGGCTCCTTCTCTAGTTTACCCATGGCTTCCATAACTTTTTCCCTATTGATACTAACCAATAGGTTCCTATCTATTTTTAAAATGAACCTCTTCTCGGCATCATACCTATTCATACACTCCATGACTAGCTGAGGGAAAGGTGCAACTATAGGGAAATATGTTGCTTCAACTAACCTACTTTGTACAATATTCTCCATCATTGAATTTGGATTCAGACTCTTAGCTTTCTCTAGGAATCCCCTAATTCATCTTGGACTAGGGTTGCATCATCAAATTCAAGGAGAATACTGAGAAGGCACAAAATTTGACCCAAATTTTGGAGCACAAGGCTCATAATGAATATTGGATAGAACCCTTGAAATAACTTAAAAAATGGAAGAGTCACACACAAGAAACTAAATCTACTTCTATTTTCAACTTTGTAAATAATTAGAAGGAACAATGGAAGAGGATTCTTTAAAGACTCACCTCTTGTTCTCATCAAATTCCTACAACTCCCTTGAAATAAATCCCCAATTTACCTTATTCTACGCAGCTTCACTTTGGCTTTAATGACTTTCTAATTTAAAAAACAATCATTGACTTTACTTATAATGCAGGAAAGATCTTGGCAAAGATTTATGCATTGTGAAAACATAATAATCATGATGTGAATTAGTTATCAATTTGACATTAGCTGACAACTTATTAATTTCTAGTCATTTTGGCCCAAAGGCTTACGTACTCATCATTTCTTTCTATTTATAAAAATTAAAATTTAAAAACCTATCATATCAGCACACGTTCCAAATACCCTTTTAATTCTCCTTCAATAAGATGTCACCTCTTTTGATGACACAAACCTTGAACCTTGAAACATTGAACCATTAAGGTTCAATGGTTTAAGTTCAATGAATAATAAACTTGACACATTTAATGCAATGCAGCCCTAGACACCCTCTGACTCAACAAGATGAAAACAAAAGGTTGATTGAATAATGAACCTTGAACCATGAAGGGTTCGATGGGAGGGGTGCACTCAGGCTCTTTGAACTTGAAAAGGTTCAACTCAAGAGGTTCAATGGGGTGAAGATAATGAAGCAAGGAAAAGAAAAATAAGAAAGGATAATCCCTAAAACTTTACAATAACAAATAAACCATTTTGGCCAAATTGGGAATATAAACACAAGTGAAAATGCATGGGTAACACACATATAATCAAAATAAAGATGAAATAAAATAACACAAACAACCACAACACCATAAGACAAAGATTTATATACATGGAAACCTAGTTAAGGGAAAAAACATGATTTAGGAGCATCCTTGGATCATTGGAAATCTTGCACCACCCAAAGAATATTTCCTTTTAGTTGTGTTCCTAGTTTCTAGTTTATATGTTTTTAGTGTCATTCCTTGGATTTGGATAATTTGCAATTTCAAACCTCGGGATATATTCTAGACATCTTGTTTGAATTATGTCTAGGTTTGTACCACGTGTGGATTATTCATTGTGGATTGATTATGGATTCATGGTCAGTTCTATGTGTTCTTCAAGTTCTTGCACTCAGTTGGAATTTTTTGATCTTACAAAGTATTTTCCCAATCATCAAATCTTTATTTCCCATGTCACGATGTTTCTAGATCTTTGGTTGGCATATCTCTTAGATCATGTGTCATTTACACATCTTGGCATTGAGATCTTATGATTTGGGTCCTGGCCTATATTTTTTCTTGTTACATTTTATTATTCTTGGTTAATGTAATTTATCTAGCTGACATATGTGTTGTGAGGGCTCTATATATATAAGGTAGTTGATCTTTTTTTAGGGAGAAACGTGAGTGCTAAGTAGGATAACCTTTGGAAGGTTAGCACTAGGTTTTATCTTTGGATTTTTGTTGTAAACAAATGTGTATACTAAAATAGTTTAATCTACATGTTACAAGAAAACTTGATGTAAATCTTTCATTATGTGATAATACAAAGATCTGTTGTAGCATGTTGACTATTTATTCTTGTGTCTAGGTTGGTTGTTTCCACTATGTTGAATCATGTTACATGGTTCGACCATCTCAATTGGGGAAACTTTGGTTATGACTATGTCATATGGTATCAAAGAAAGGTTGATGTTCCTATTTTGGTAAATCTAAACTCCTAAGATTCCAAAGCTTTAGATGCATGTGTTATGGGGTGGCAGAGTGTTGAACTAACCCACAATTAGAGAGGACTTGCACAAGGGGATCATAGAGGATTTTTTTTTGGTTGATAACCTAGCTTAAGTTGTTTGAGAATTCTAATGGTTAATATATTTTTGAGTTGGATGTAGGCTATTAGATGTAGGCTAGAAGTATGTTTAGTATATATTTGAGAGAGAGGTAACTAGATCCTTGTAATTAGATCATGGAAGCTATGGTAGTTGTACCTAAGGATTGGATAGATGCCTCCTAGAAGGATGAGCCCTATAGGGTTATTTAACAAGTGATGGAGTACTTCAAGAATGAGATGTAGACTAAAATTTGTAATGCATTGAGTGTATTTTGAAGGAATCCTGAGACTAACAAGTAATATGAGGAAGTTTCTAAATATATTGAGATTGTAGATATTGAGGTACCTGTAGATGAAGAAATATTATTGAGGGCTTTGGCACAAGTAAGTAAAATTAATAGAATGGAGGTTTCTAATTTCTTTGGATCATCACATCCTAAGGATTTCATATAATGGATTGGTGAATTAGAAGATTATTTTGAGATTGAAGATATCAGAAATCCAAAAAGCGTTAGGTTGGCACAAACTAAGTTGAAGGGTTGTGCTACCTTATGGTGGAAAGAACTTCAGAAAGATAGAGAAGATAATAGTGAAATGAAGATCACTAGATGAAGGGTAATGGTTTCTATATTAAAAAATTAATTCATACCTAAGGATTATGAATTGGAATTTTTCAATAAACTCTAGATGTTTAAGAAGGACATGAGTATGGAGGAGTACATTGAGGAGTTTTATAAGATGATAGTCAGTTTTGGACACTAAGAGATATCTAAGGAGAAGGTGGCTAGATACATTGACAACCTAGGATTTAATATTCAAGATGAGCTTAAAGTATGCTGAAAATCTATATAATTGAGTATACTTATTAGTATGCATTTAAGGTAGAAGATAAGTTAAGGAAAAGATAGAGTAATCCTAGAGGAAAGGGGAAGAAAGTGGGCAGTAATGGAAAAGAGAAGTAGACCATTGAGAGGTAAAACATGGTCAGAGGAAACTTAGGAGAGGAAATAGTAGAAAGAATATTTCAAATGTGGTGGCATAGGACATATATTTTCACTATTCTGAGGGATCTAGAAAATTTTTAGGTAAACAAAATCATGAGGAACATGAAGGGAAGGATACTAATGAATTTGTGGATAATATGGTGGAGCCTAAAGTGGGAGAACCTCTTATGATTATGAGAATGATGTTGAGTAAGAAGTAATATGAACCTAAACAAAGGATGAAGTTGTTTAGAACTGTATGTAAATTAGAAGGTAAAGTTTGTAAGGTTATTATGGATAGTGGCAGTACTGATAATTTGGTATTAGAAGAGGTGGTGTAGAAGCCTAGCTTGAAGAGGTCTGAACATCCTTGTCCATATGGGATAATTTAGCTTCAAGATTATCATATGGTAGAGGTGAAAGAACAATGTTTAGTGAATTTCAACATTTGGCCTTACAGGGATGAATTATTGTGTAATGTGGTATCTATGAGTTCTTGTCATGTTTTACTGTGTAGACCTTGGCAATATGATAGAGGAGATATCCATGATTGTAGGAGTAACTTGGTCACAATAGAGAAAGATGGAAATAATTTTACTTTATATCCCTTAAAGGAAGGTGAGGGAAAAAGTTTAAGGAATATAAGCATTGTGAAGAGTTACAGTTATCATATTTGGAATGTAGAGGTTAAGATGAAGGAAGGCTTGGATCTAAAGAGAGATATTGAAGGTAGATCTAAGAACAAATTTTTATCAAATAAAAAGAAGGATATGGTATTTTAAAATAATAATTTTGGTCAAAGAGAGTCTTGTAACATAGGTAAATCAGATGTGTGAAATACAGGTGGTGTTGATAAGATGTTTTTACTACCTCGTGTATATGTGAGGCATGATAGAGGAAGTATAAAGAAGAATAAGTAGAGGGATTTGATAGAAGGAAGAGAAGAGTTGTAGAGAAAGAAGGTTGTAGGTAACAAGGATAATTGGAATAAGAATGAGCATAAGATTCATGTAATCAATCATGTAAGATTATCATAAGTTCCTCTCATGGAACATATTCTTATCACTAGGGTTGTCTGATGTAGGAACATCCTTGGGTCATTGGCAAACTTGCATCACCTAAAAGATATTTCCTTTCAGTTTTGTTCATGTTTCCTAGTTTATGTGTTGTTAGTGTCCTTCCTTGTTTTTGGATCATTTTTAGCTGACAACCTTAAGGTATATTATAGACATCATGTTTGAAATATATTTAGGTTTGGACCTCATGTACATTCTTCACCATAGATTTATTTTGGATTCATGGCCAATTCTGTGTGTTTTTAAAATTCTTATAATAAATTGGAGTTTTCTGATCTCACAAAGTATTTTCCCAATTGGTGAAGCTTTTTGTCCCATATCACAATATTCCTGGATCTTTGGCTAACATCTCTCTTGGATCAAGTTCCATTTCCACATCTTGGCATTGAGATCTTATGATTTGGGTCATGGCCTATATTTCTACATGTTACATTTTCTTATTCTTGGAAAATGTAATTTATTTGGCTGACATATGTGTTGCAAAGGATCTATATATATTGAGGTAGTTTATCTTTGTTTGGGGTAGAAAGGGGGTGTTAAGTAGGATAACCTTTGGATTGTTAGCACTAGGGTTTAGGTCTATATTTCTAGAATAATTAGGCATGTATGTTGAAAGTATATAATCTACATGTTGCAGGCCAATTTGATGCAAATGTTTGATACTATAATAATGTGAACATTTTTGTAGCATGTTGGTTATCTATTATTGTGTCTAGATTGGTTTTTTCTTGTGTGTTTACTCTTTGTCCATGTTTGGACCATCTCTATTGAGGAAAATCTATCCATGACTATGTCAAACCATGGTGGGGATGAACCCACAAGATGAAAATACTCTTTAGAAGTAATATAATGGGGAATGTACATGCATTCAGGCACACTTCCTAGAGATCACTAGTCAAAAGAGAAATGCTTACTAACTATGAGTCAATTAAAATGTCATATTAGTGTTCAAACTGAGAAACAACATCTTTAAATGCCAAAATATAGTTTGAGTTAAGTACATTACACAAATTTCATACACTTCATCTCCCGCTACGTTGTTTTACTTTTCATCCTGATTCAGACTAGAAATCATTACCTTCTACATGTTAACCTACTTAAAATCAATACACACACCTAATTACACCGAAATGACCAAATATATCAATATTATATATCCACAACAAGAAATTAGATCAGTTGCATGTCCTCTTAAGAACACTTAGAAAAATATTTAAACATGTACAAGCTGTCAAAAAAATATAAATACAAATGGTAATGATAACCAAAATAATTGATTACACATTACCACATATGTTAGCCAAACTTTTTAGATCAAAAAAATAATCATCAAAACTACTCCATCAAATATTGAAAAGGATCAACTACACAAGTCAATTTTTTTACACTGTCAAACTGAAAATTGATGCTTAGATGCCTCTAAATTGTACTTCAATTAGATTTTCATAATGAAAACTCTAGAATAAGATATTACAAGAACCCATCAACCTTCCCTTAGAAACAAAACATGAAATATTAACCTAAGAATGAGTACTGACCAAAATACTAAACGCTACCATATGATTTATTCTCATCTTGTTGGGTAGAGAAAAAATATTCAATATAATTTCCAGTATTGACAAATTATGCAATGAGGATGGTTATATTGAATTGGTTTTCCATTAATGACAACAATAAAGAACATATGCAATGTCTCTTTCCAATAGGCTATCCATCATATGGTGAGTTTTGGAGTTTTACAGTTTAGGAGTTTTGGGTATTTTAGAAATTTTGGTTTTCTATCAATGAAAGAGGGGGATATTATTAAATTACCCTATTTTTATAGTTTTTTATTAATTTCATCTTTCTATACATTCTAGGTGGAGCTCTCTAATGGTCATGTCTTTGGATCCTATTTAACAGTCTCAACAACAATGGAATTAATGACATACACTTAACTCTACCATTGTGTATGGTTGTTTTAGTCTAGCCCAATGGTGATCAACATAAGAAACACTTTTTGTTAAGGATTACTACACCTACATGTTTCAATTGAATCCTCATAGGATTTACCTTTTGATCTCAAGTGACATAATAGGTCATAGCCAATATGGAAAGATGGTATACCAAGGACTAGATATATTGAGAAGGACCTCAACATATGAAGTAAGAGATATCTAATGAAATGTTATGACTTGTACATGTTGAATTTTATTGTATATAGAAGATTATTGTATGTAACTCAATTTTAGTATAGAAGGATATTTGTATATTAGTGAGAACTTTACTTTGTGAATATGCATATGCATTTATAAGATTTCAATTTTGTATTTATATTATCAGCTACTATTTATATTTTGTATTTCAGGAAGTGAGCCCAAGTAGTAGTGATCCACCCATGTATTTTGTAAATAATTACTTAATACTTGAGAGTTAAGGATCTCCATGGTTTTTCCCATTTTGGTTTTCCACAATAAGAATCTTGTGTCATGTAGTGTCACATTACTTACTTTTAGTTCTTTCATTTACTGTAAGTTTGAATTATGTTATGTAGATAGTTGTTTAAATGTTTTAAATTTTTTGAGGGTATATTGATTCACCCCTCCCCTCTTAGTATACCAAATGCTCAAAAACATGAGCTATAAAAGGGACTCACTCATGTTGGTGTCTATTTTGGTAAATTATAGGGCTTATTTGATTTGGAGATAGGATGGGCTCCATTTTTTGGGTGGTCTTTAGCTCACAATTTTGTAATGCCATTTGACTCTTTCATGTAATATATCTCCTATATATTGGTGCATGAGGTACAAGTTTTGGGTAATATTCTAATAGTTATTAAGCTGTAGTTTTATCTCTATTTATGATACTTGTATAAGAAGATTTATCTACAAGTATATTGTAATTTATATTTATAATTTCTAAATGATATATTGTGCAACTTTCAGAGTGTTTTAATCTCTATCGAAAGGATTTTTCTTATATAATACAGTGTTTTGTGGGATGTTTGTGATTTATATTTATTTCTATTAAGTTTATTTAACTATTGTAAATATTTGAGGATTATTTTACATAACCATCCCCACGAGGAAGGTGCAAGAAGTTGTATCAATACCTTAATTTCCTTATAGATTGGATTGTCATATGGTCTCTAGCATAAGAGAATCTCTAGCCATATTTATCAATGTTTTATTTATGTCTAAGAAATACTGAGGTTTGTTATATATGTTCATACCTAATTTATTTTTCTAGATCTAACATGCTTATGGTGAAGCTATAGATTAATGTCATAATTTTATGTAGAGTCAACCTGAGTTACTTCACCAGGGGAAACTCTACACAAGTAGAAGACTCTACAATCCCTTCATATCTTGGATATAATACTCTCAATTTTTTTTTTCTATTTTAGAGTTTACATTTTTTAGAGAAAATATTCCCACTTAAGAGGAGAAAAATTTAAAATCATAAATTGTATACCCTGCAATTCTACATCACATAGGCCCTCCATTTTATTAATAAAATTTACGTATGCAATATTATCTATAATCTAGCTAGAAATATTCTTATGAAACAAACATGTATGACTTACCAATCATTATGTTTTTGGGGCTAGACAAATAGACCATGCATAAATGTACTTAATAAAAGCTACCATCCTATAGAAATTTCTGACCATAATAGCCATTAACATGCTAAACTCTCCACATTTTTGCGGCATAATTTTTGTATTAGCCTACACTAGTTTTAGGACTCTCTCTCCATTTTTTTTGAAACATTGTCATACTTTTTTTCATAGAAGTATAGTAATGGTACATTTTGTCATATTAAAATTATTGGTAGAAGATTTAAATATAGTTGGTTCTTCCTTGTGACATTTGGATAGAAGAATCTTTATCCCTAGAATAATATTTATATTTATTATTTAATTATCATATTAACTAATTCATTTGAAGATCTCTTAGCATACTATGTTATCTTTTTCTAATAGAATATCATTCCTATATTCCTGCCCTTTGCATGTCTTTTGCATATTTATCTATCCTAGCTATCCATGGAATAGTAAAAACCAAAGTGATATTTTGAATAATTAAAGTCCCTATATAGCCACCCTAAAATATTCCTCTTTAGTATTATGTGTGTAGGTACTAGAGGGAGATGGTTGTGAAAAGGCTATTACAACTTTCCAAATTTCTTAAGTAATTTCACTATGTTTCTCCATTCATTTTGTGATTCGGTTTTATTGTATACCCCCAAAAAACTATTTGTTATAATCTATCATTTCATCACAATTTTTTATTTATAGAAAGTGGGTTGTGCATTGAATTATTTTGTATATAGTTTTTTTCCATACAAGATCTATTAGAGCACTATGCTAGCATCTAAGCACTATGAAAATGTCCTAAAAATAGAATTAATTAGAATATCTAAAAACCATGTATTTAATGTCTTTAATATGAACCTAAAGTACATATAATTTAATCTATCTATATGCTTACTTTAGCTTAACATTAAAAAAAAATGATAATATAAACCCAAAGGTTATAATTTTATCTAAGTGTATTATAGGAACTTGATCTCTTCAAGAATTTTTATCCTTCATAATAATTCACTTTTCCCTCTCTTCAAGATCATACATGATATAAGATGGAAAAATATGACCATGCTATTTGGTTTGATAATTTAAATCAAGCAAAAAGAGGGGTAGTATAGTTGTGGACATGAGGATATGGTCTATAGTAGATATGAGGGACTCATGAGCTATCATTTGATTTTTAAGTTTAGTATTCAAAATGCAAGTTCGTTATACTATTTTATGATACTTTTCATAGAAACATTAAATATATAGGTCCCTTTTTCTCATTGGAATATATTGGCAAATGATTATAGAAATGTTACTTTTGCACGAATATGTCTTTGATATTGACTTTTGTTTTTATCAATGTATTATAACTAACTATTATAGGATAATATACTTCATAGTAAAAAGTAACTACTAATAATTCTAAAGAAAAATTATCTCCCTAAAATATAGACTTCTCTCTTAGCAATCAAAACCTTCATTCATTTATTATCCACACTCAAATTAAGAAACGGCTAACTCATGTAAAATTTAGACTACTTTCTGATCGCTTGCTACTAACCAATTGTTATGAGGTGGTATTTTATCAAATAACTCTTATTCTATTGTGTGTCTTACCTATTCTTATTCCCATCCATGGATTACTATAACATATTCTACAAGTATTTTGGTTTTTGTAACTCCTAGTCATCTTGATGATTGACTATGTAAATTGAAATTATTCATTCTATTTTTTAACAAGATTGTTCATACTTATAATTCCACATTTTAGAAAATATTTTTTAAATAAAATTTATAATTGTGGTCATTTCCTTTCTATTTTTAAATTAATGTTTATACTCTCTAGTGTGACCTATCTTTGAGTCAATTTGACGGAAATAAAGAAACATGATATTTAAATATGGTATCTCCATTTTTTTACTAAAGGAGAGTTAGGCCCACTAAACCAAAAAATTTGATCCTTTATTATTTCCTTTCATTCTTTTTATTTCCTAATGTATTTCTCTCCAATTCATTATTTGGTTATTTTTTAAGTTATACATTTTATCTCATTTTGTTTATTATATGCTAGGGTTGTCTCGACCTCTCATACTAGTGTCTCACAAGACCTTCTCTTGTTCTTACTTTTGTGTTTCAAAATTGGGCCCAATGAGGTGACACTAGTCCCTTAGGAATGTGTGCAACAACCCATAAACCACACCCATCAAGCAATCCCAAGAGTGAGAGAAGAACCTTGGACCTACATGGGAAGAACCCAAATCCTTAGCACAATCTTACCAACCATTTAGACAATGTGAAAACACAAAAACATATGGTAGAGAATAAATATAATACTTTTAATCTTTAATTTCATCTCATTTTGTTATTCAATGTATCATCTAAGCATTAATTTCAATTTGTTATAAGTATCATTCATTCAAGATACATTATTATATTTTTAATTTTTTAATTTTTTTCATTGTCAAAGATCCATCCAAGCATATCAAAATAGGGTGCTAAATCAAATTAATTGTTTTCTCTTTTTGTAAATGTTATTTAAACTAGCTTCTTTTTTATAAATGTTTGTCTTATATTACTTTCTATTTTATGCAAGTATGTGAGCTAGAATAGTTCCTCTCTACACGAGAGTGATTTAGGAAGTTTTATTTAACACAAGTACTCATAATTTATATTTTTGCACATGTTAATCAACATTTTTTTCATTACAAATGAGCTAATCAATATTGTTTCATTATAAATGAATGTTCTAAAATAAAACTACATGATTATTACAAAGTTAGTTAATATCTAATTTTAAAAAAAAATAGTGCTCCATAAACTTTGTATTATGACCACAGATGTTAGCAGGACACACCCTCTAGGTCCACATGAAATTATTTTTAATTGGAGCTATGGACTAATGAGGCTACAAATGGGTACCTCATCCCCAGTACACTTTATTTGTTCAAACATGTTAGCTCTTATCCTGCCAAAGGAACAAGGCATTTGAGCATAGTGGCCCGGTAAGGGTTTGAACATTGGCAGTTGGTTCACCAATGAAGTGTTTAAACTGTGATGCTACACATTCAAATCATTTTAATATAATTTTTTTATTTCTTGTAAAATTGATAAAATTAGTTAGATAGATAAACAAGGAGTTGACATATTATGATTTATGTGCTCATTTTGTTTAGGCATTTTAGAACATTAAACTAGTTGAATATCTTTGAAACCATTATATAACACTCATAAACCATCACAAATCACCCACAGACTCTTCTTATCAAAAACAACTTTAAACACCTCTATATTGATAATCACACTAAATGGAAAAGGGACTTGTGGAACTTACTTTGACCTCCTCACACCATGGACTCATCAAATGTAATAACCATGGATTTTTCTTGTGATGAAAATCTTATCAATTGTACGGAAACATCTATAATTAGAAATGTATTAAAAAAAATTTATGTGAAACTAATAAATGTAGCATGACAAGTTAATGAGACAATGAATGACCAAAATAAAATATCATTGATTATGTTATGATGTAAGCTGCCACCATACTTGTGAAAAAATGAAAGTACCCAATGAACATATGAAACAAGACACAATATTCCTGGTGTGTGAGTTCTTAGAGTGATGATATATATTATTTTATCCCTAATCTACTTCCCTCTCTTTAGTATTACTCTCCTTCCACATTGAGGGGAAATTGTCATGTATTTACCTCATTCAACTAACAAGTTATTTAGTCTAATAAACATCATAATTAATACATATTGATCATAAAGATAAGAAATTATATCTATTTATTTTAATCATTATCAAATTGGTTTTATCTTTTTTTACATATTATAAATAAAATAGAACTATATGACCATAAGTATCAGTGAATCATGACTTTATAATTTATAATTTAAAATATATAGCGAAGTATTTGAAATATAATTAGATAAATTGGCATAATGAAACTACGCATAGAAATATCATAATAATGAAACTGGTCAAAAAATGGGATGTGAAATGTATATGTATGTGAGGTTGAACTCACTTGTAAGAATGATCCAAGGGTATAAGACAACAAATTTAAGAAAAAATATAGGTTATTGATGGTACAATAAATGTGTTTTTTATCAGAAGGACATATGTCAATAGATAAGATGTAGATATGTAGAGGAATGAGTGTTTAAGATGGATGAAGAATATGAATAAACCTCATTTTGCATTATATAATGTTGTTTTTTATATGTAAATATATTATTCCATTATCTCAAAGTAAACAAAAAAAATAGATTAGGAATGGTATACATACATATATGTCACTAATAGACTATGGCATCATATGCTTTACATTAAAATATGCATTTATAATGAAATTATTTCACTATATATTATGGAAGTTTTTTTTAGCTTTTTCAAATACCTTTTAATAATCTTGATAGGTATTCTCTTTTTGGATCTTTCAACCATACAAGATTGGGTCAAAATCAATGGCTTTTACATGGCTTCATAAGAATAGGAGGGAAACTAGAATAATTTTGGGATACAAAATCAAAATCAAAATATTCCCAAATGAGAATTACAATATCCAAATAGTAGTTAGTATAAATTTACATTCTTTACTTATTTATACACTTTTATGACCATTGAAGCAATCCAAAATTTTGAAGTAACTTTAAAAAATATTATACTCGTATGATATGAACCAAAAATTCTTTCATTTTATGTAGATATGTTAAATATAGTATTTTTTCATTTATTTAATTTATTAATATAAAAAGGTTTGTAACACATGCTAGATTAGTTTTTATTTTCTCTACAATTTACTTGTTGTGAATGGGACTTAGAATTAGAGATTTTCTATTACAAAAATCAAGTTAGTGGAGATAAGTAACTTTGATGGAAGACTTTTTGAAAAAATCTGATTAGCTTCTCAAGTTTTGAGTCTTAAAAGGAATCAAAATTCTTAAGAAAAGTAAAGAAAAAAGGATGTGAATTCATGCTTGGAATTCAAACTCATATAAGAATGAGGAAATCAAATAAATGGTAACTTCCACAATAATTACACTGGTTGGAATCAACATAAACACTTTACCAAACAATTACAAGTGTTAAAATATCCACGTGCACTCTAAAAACTTGTGCTAACTCCTACCACTACCGTCATGGAATTTCATCATGATTTTCTCATCTAGTAAAGGCAGCACTACCTCTCTTAGTTCTAGCAACATGAAAATACTCTATTTGAACATGAGCATCAAAATATTTAAAAAATTCTAAAATTCTAAATAGTTTAGATAAACTAATATTTATATAGTATATGTCTATTCTCACTCCATTAGAATCCTTAGGGTTACATGTTTTCTATATTTAGAGTTCTTCATTGGGTATCTGGAGTAGTAATATGTCTTTCTCCACCCTTATTAGTTATATATTTTTTATATATTCATTTTTTTTATTTTCTAAAATTTGAAATAATTTCATTATTCTAGATTTATGATATCATTGTTAAAAAAAAAAAATTTAAAAAAATTGATCAAGGATCCATTAGATAAATAAAAGAAAACTTTTTTTATCATATTGAATGAAGGATGTTTTGTAGCTCTTTTGAAAGAACCATAAAATTATTAGATAAATTTGGACTTTTAATTTCAATAAAATAAATAGTTTAACTAATAAGGATAAATTATCTAATCTTAAGTCATCAAATTTTAAAATCAAGACTTAAGAATTTAATAATATTATTTTACAAAAAATATGCCTAAGTTCAAGTGGTTTAAATGGTTCCTAGTATATTGAATATGTTGATAGGCTTGTAAAGAGTCTACGAAATGATTAGCACGCTAAATAATTAATAGAAGACTATGATATTAAAACAATGATTCAACTTTTCAAGGAGGAAGACTTCCTCCCAAAAACTTAACTTTATGTTTTTATTTTTGAATAAGGTGAAAATGGAAGCAAAGTACATACCTCATCATGATATTAGTCTAGAAATACCTATTTTCTGAAGTCTGTATGAAGTTTCAAAAATTTTCATCACCTTCTTTGGATTGGAAATGTCAAGGCGGACAAAACCCAAAAATCTTTTCTCCAGAATCACACAGGTTGACTTTGACCTTTTAAAAGGTCAAAGACCACATTTTTATTCCGAAGTCCGATTCCGATTATGTTCATAGATCTTGAAAGTTCAACGAAAAGGGTACTCCAATCTATCCTCTAATTCCTGAAACAGCACCTACAGATATCTAAAAAAGGGGTTTTTGGGGTGGCTATATAGGGTTTTACCTTAGTCAAACCCCCGTTTTGGTGATTCCCACCTCCACGAATAGCCGATTGAAATAGTATGTGTGTGTGTATATTGAAAGTGTAAAGCTAAGCTCTAACCCTCTAGATTAAAACCCTAGCATGAATATGTATGAAATAACAATGCATAGATTTGAATGTGATAGAAAATCATACCAAGCCCCCAAGGCTAAAGTACTTCTACCATTCTCACAATCCGTAGTTGTTACTCCATGTTTGAATGCTTGAAATGTTGGTGATGATGGATCAAGGAGGAATGATTCTCTCTTGCTCCAAATATGAATGCTTGAAGATGCTTGAAGACTTGAAATGCTTGCTTGAACACCTTGAAAACTTGAGAGCTTGATTGCTTGAGATGAGATGTGAAAATGAGAGAGGAAGGCCTCCTTTTATAGTGAATTAGGTCACACTCCTCTAGAAGGGCCACCTTGAAGAATTAAATCCCAATTAGGTCCTAACCTTTAGAGAATGGATCTAAATTTAATGTAATTAAAGGATTTACCATTTTGAAGCCCGAAACAGTTGTCCCGGAGGTGGGAAGTTAATAATCCCAAAAGCTAAATAAGCGGGAATTGAAAATTTGAAATCCCAGCAAGATGAGGTCAAGGTCGAGGTTGACCCTGACCTAGTCAAGGTCAAGGTTGTCACTAACCTGGTCAGGGTTGAGGTTGTCCCTGACCTAGTTAGGGTCAAGGTCGACCTTGACCAAAAAGCCTAACTTTTGCCAGAATGTAGTTTAAAGGCCCCGAGGATGCCTAGAAACTTCGAAATGAAGCTGGATAAGAATAGAATGTCTGTGATAGATAAAAAATCATGTGATTGACATGATGAGGGCTAGGAGGACCCATTTCTGTATCCTACCTAGAAATTATAGTCATAGAAGAGGGGAATTAAGGAGAATCCTTAGGATCCTAACCCTAATTTCACCCAGGACATACAAATGCATCCTAAATGTAGGTTTATCATGATAAATGCACTGAAAGAGGGTGCTAAACCTATCCAAATGGAAGTGATTCCATTTTAAGATGATACATTTAGCCCCCACTTTAGCTTAGATATGACACTACGTGAATATGCAAGCTAAAGTAAGAAAATATCATAAAGATGAAAAAGGATATAGCCAAGTCCTCGATGTAAAGATCCTACAGAAAACTATTAGAACCTGCAATACACCAAGTTAATGAAAATCTATAATCACCTAGAGCTTAGTATATGATAGTTTGAGAAGTATATAGATCCCCTTATTGCCCCCCCCTGTTTCGGCTTTCTACTTTGGAAGGGTGAAATAGGGTGATAAGAAAACTCTAGATACTAGATATGTAGAGTGTTGAAAAGTTCATTCCTAAACCTGTTAGAAGGATTCCTACCCTTCCTAAACTGGTTTAGGGAGTTAGATATCTAATTCATGATTCCAACACCACTGATAACATGAAAAGCGGAGTTATCTAATTCAAGTTATGATGAAAAGAATGAATGTCTATCGAAATTCATAAAAGGAAATTCTTAACCTAACATTAATTTTAGACCTATAAAAGAGATGAAAAATGTAATAATTACTCATTCTTACCATTTAAAGATTCAAAATTAGAAGCAAGAAGCCGAGAAGAGAAGAACTACGAGCGACATGCCTGGAGACTGTGAGACACTGTCTAGCTACCGGACAAGCACTCCTTGACGTAAGATTCTTTCCAAATTCATGTTTTTGCTGAGCAAGGTTGATTTTATCCCCTTGAGGTTGACCCTGACCCAATTAGGTTGACCCTGACCCATTTAGGTCAACTTTGACCCAAAAAGGTCAACCCTGACCTAGAATAGTTGACCCTAACCCAGTAAGGTTGATCTTGACCTAACTGAGGTCAACTTTGACCTAGATCCATTGTACTTTTAGATTTGATGATGTAAATGACTGATATGATGCTAGTTTGTGATTGCAGGACCTCATCTGCTTCTGAGAGCATCCCTTTGGGGAACTACTAGTGCAAGTCAAGGAGAGACTATCTGATTTGGATGATGAGGGTTTATAGCTGCTAAGAGATGTAGTACTATATTGGGTATTAGTCCTTCCATAGATGAGGCTGCATCATGAGATGTTATTCGCACTGATAGAGAGATGGGATGAGGATACATGCTCCTTCCATCTTCCTACTGGTGAGATTACAGTGACATTAGAGGATGTATACAGGATTATGAGACTTTCGGTCTGAGGAGAGACTGTCAGACCCAAGACACATAGAGGTTGGGAGGAGATTCATGTAGATACAGAGTACTGTATAGGTGGGCATCTAGTGATGTGAATTCATTTAGATCACATCTCACTATCATCCATAGTATCAGGTTGTATTCCCTTAGTACTGAAGGTGATGCTATGCATAGTAGCCTTGGTTGTGTTACCCAACTCAAAGGGTACTGTATTTTGTTCACCTATGACTCATTTGATTTAGAGGATGGAGAGAGAGAGGACTGTGTTCTCATGGGGTCACAACATGCTTTGTTAGCTATACCATGAGTTGAGTCAACTAGTGAGGTATCAGTGAGAGAGTTTATCGACGTGCACCATTCTACAGATTTGGATTTTTGAGCACTTCACATGTACATGTCCACCAGGAGCGCTAGTGATGGTAGATGTGAGTACGGTGAGAGCCTTTGCATATCCTATGAGAGATATCTAGCAACTTGGAGATATGCTCTACCGGAGAGTACATCTTGACTGTATTGCTAGTACTATTGTGATATGGAGACCCTACTACCAGATGACAAAGTGGTCAGACACCCGATTCCAGATGAGACACTCTCAGCAGCATAAGCTGCTAGAAGGTCACCAGAACCATATAGTGATGCCATATTATTATGATCGAGTGATGAGATAGTTTAGCCTACCACAAGGAGTCCCTAAGGTAGTACCTCGCTATGCACATCCAACGAGACACCATTAGAGACTCGGCACCATGCGCTGACCTTCAACAATAGACATAGAGGATAGTGATGCAGAGGAGACAAAGGATATTGAGGTACCATTAGATGTATCCTATGCAAGGGTTAGCTGAGACTACATCCGGTACTGGAGCTTAGAATGGACCCACCCTATCTTCCCCAAGGATTATCCTACAGGTGATCCAGACTATAGACAGAGGACACACCAGGATAGTGCAGACAGCGGGGAAGATGAGATTATAAGAAATGAGGAGGAACACATCTCCGAGGAGGAACTGATGGAGGAAGAGGAGAGAGCAGATGATAGAGCTAAGGACATGCCCCTAGCTGGTGATATTGGTGAAGATATACCGATCACTCTTGCATCACCACTGAGATCACAATGGCCCCCGCAGCCCCACACAGAGACACCACCTCCGTGACCTAGACATAGCGAGTTTGGAGAGAGTAGTCACTCCATGCCCCCACCATCTAGACACTTTAGTGATGTCCAAGAGGGAGACCCAGGTATGGACTATGAACTTTTTTTCTTACAAATATGATTTGATGAAAATAAATATGATATTAGCATGATAAAAGTATTTTTCCTCTACAGCTAGCGTAGCAAAATGGAGGAGTTTTGTATCTGAGGTTCTCAAGGATAACATTATTTCCTACCAAATTCCAACTGATGAGCGAGAGTCTTCCATTGGGCACAGAGATCCAGGGAGACATGTCGATATCTTTGTATGCATCCAGCGGGAGTTGAGGATGTGCAGAGAGAGGGAGGAGAATATGATGACAGAGATACAGAGTCTCTGAGAATGTGTTCAGGCTATGAGCATATCTAGGAGCCATACATGGACACACAAATCTTCATCTTCCTATCATAGAGGAGAGAGATCTGGGATTCATCGACCATCAGAGTGACATTGTGATAGGTGTAGTGATAGATAGGGCCATTGGCCTCATATGTATTAGAACTTTGAAAAACTATGTATTGCTGATAAATGAAAAACTTTCTTTACTGATTAGTTCTATACTTGAATATTATGTTTTCATCAATATAAAACTTAATAGAAAGAAATAAATAAAGAAAGTACATAAACATGTTCAATATGTAATTTTTACTAAAACTACATAACCTATAAAATAAATCATTATAAGGAACACATAAATGCACATAGAACAAATGAGATTAAGGGTAATAACATTTAAGATGCATAATATTAATGGGTTCCTTAAAAGAAACACCATCCATATCAGCAAGTTTGTAAGCACCCAAACCAAAGTTTTCAATAACAACAAAAGCTCCAAGCCAATTAGGGCTAAATTTTCCTTTTTCACCCAGTAAAGCATTCACATTTTGTTGATTCTCATAAAGAACTAAATCACCAACTACAAATGTTCATTCAATTACCTTATGATTGTATTGTTTCTGGAGAGATTTATGATAAGCTTTTATATGATCTAATGCATGTATTCATTGTTCATCCAACATTTCCAATTCTTGTAAATGTTGTTCACAAAAAGTATCTTTATCAATTATCCCATGAAACAAAACATGTAAGGATGGTATTTCTAGTTCCAGGGGCATAATAGCATCAGTACCATAAACAAGATTATAAGGAGAAGTACCTGTAGCAGTACGAACACTAGTCCTATAGGCCCATAAAGCGTAAGTCAGTTGAGTATGCCAGTCTTTGGCATGCTTACTAACTATTTTTCACAAAATTTATTCAATAATTTTATTCGATGCTTCAGCTTGTCCATTAGATTGAGGATAATAAGGAGTTGAAAAGCTATGTTGAATCTTATATTTCTCCAAGAATTTCATGTCTTTATTCTTAAAAGATGTTCCATTATCTGAAACTATTGTCAAGGGAATACCGAATCTTGCTATAATATTATTAAGGATGAAATCACAAATAACATCTGCTATTGTAGGATGAAGAGGGACAGCTTCAACCCATTTTGTGAAATAATCCGTAGTGGTGAGAATGTAAGTATGCCCTTGAGAAGAAGTTGATGAGATTTTTTTGATAAGATCAAAACCCCAAATACTAAAAGGCCATGGAGAAACTTGATTTTGAAGCTCATGAGCAGGAGCATGAATCAAATTACTATGCTGTTGACATTGAGGGCATTTTTTAACAAACATAAAAGAATCTTGTTCTGTAGTTTGCCAATAATACCCCATTCAAAGTAACTTATGAACTAAAGATTTGCCACCAAAGTATCCCCCACAAGAACCAGAATGAGCTTTTGCTAAAGCTATAGGAATCTCGGTTATATTGAGACACCATAATAATAAACCTTCGTAAGAGCGTTTGTATAGCGCATCTCCTAAAATGATATAGTGTACTGCAAATTTTCAAATGTGATTACACATTTTCCTTATTGCTGATTCAGGAAAGGTACCATCCTTCAAAAAATGAAAAATGTGTGAATACCATTCATCCAAATGCAAGTTGAAACAATAAGAGGTAATCTTATCAGAAATTGCAAGACTTTTAAGAGTTTGTATTGTAAATTGGAAATTTTTAGAATTGTTCTCAAGACAAACCAAGGATGCCGCACTTGCCATAGCATCTGTGTGTTGATTATCTTTTCTTGGTAATGTGTGGATTGTGTAAGATGCAAATTGTGAAAGGACATCGAGAGCTATATCTCTATACTATTTCATTCTATTATTTTTAGTTTGATATCTACCTTTAATTTGTTCAACTATCAATTGTGAATCTCCATATATATGTAAATGTTTGATATTGAGAGATGAAGCGGCTCGTAAACCAACTATAAGAGCTTCATATTCCGTGATGTTATTAGTACAAGGAAAGGTCAATTTATATGATAAAGGGATGGGTTTGTTTGTAGGGGGAATCAAGATGATACCCACACCAGATCATATCTTACACTTAGACCCATCAAAATATAATTCCCAAATATCATCCTGTTGAATAGCGAAAATATTGTCATTAGGAAATTTGATAGGAGTAGATCCTTCAACAAAGTGAGGATAAGGAGCTTCAGCTAAATGATCTATCAATGCTTGTCCCTTAATTGATTTTTGAAGAATAAAATTAAGATCAAATTTAGTAACATTACCCATTTTTCCAAGCGGCCGAAGAGATCAGTTTGTGAGAAAAGATGTTTTAAGGGATCAAATTTGACAATCACATTAACTTCAGCATTTATGAGATAATGCTTAACTTTTTGACATGCATAAACAACCGCTAAGCATTATCTTTCTAGAGGTGTGTATCTTGTTTCATAATCCAATAAAGTTTGACTGATGTAATATACAGGCCTTTCATTAACATTGTCATCAATTTGAGCTAATAATGCACTCATAGCTTGTGGGGTTGCTGAAGTGTATAATTGAAATGGTTTATCAAACTTAGCAGGCTGCAAGATAGGAGGATTTGCAAGATACTCCTTAAATTGCTCAAAAGTTTGTTTACAGTCCTCATTCCAAGAGAAAGTGGCATCCTTTCTAAGAAAGGAAGTAAAAGGGATGGTTTGGTCTACCAAGTTAGAAATAAAGCGACGGATAGCTTGTATCTTTCCCTGTAAACTTCGTAATTGAGAAATATTTTTAGGAGGAGGCATATTAACAATAGCATCGATCTTTTCAGTATCTACCTCGATGCCTCACTTAGAGATTATAAATCCTAATAATTTACCAGAATCAACTCCAAAGACACACTTCTTAGGATTCAATCTCATATTATAACTTCGAATTCTTTCAAATATCAGATGTAAAATAGTAACATGATCTTCTCTTTGCATGGATTTTGCCAAGATGTCATCCACATAATCTTCAAGAATCTTATGGATGTAATCATGAAAAATCAAAGTCATAGCCCGTTGATAGGTTGCTCCTACATTTTTTAATCCAAAGGGCATCATGACCCAACAAAAGGTTCCCCAAGGTGTTATAAATGTAGTGTTAAATTGATCTTCAGGAGGGATAAAAATTTGATTATATCCAGAAAAGCCATCCATAAAGGATAACAGAGCATGGCCCGCTGTGGAATCCACAATCATATCAATATTAGGTAGTGGGAAATCATCTTTCAAGGATGCGTTATTTAAATCGTGAAAATTAGTGCACATCCTTATCTTATTTTCTCCTTTTGACATAGGCACAATGTTTGAAATCCAATCGGAATAATCAATAGAATGGATAAATCCGAAATCCAATAGTTTTTCAATTTCACCTTTGACTAGCAAAGCAATTCATGGATTCATCTTTCAAATTTTCTATTTTACAGGTTTCATATTAGGCTTTAAAACAATGTTATGAGTAACAATCTTAGAATCGATACCTGGCATATTGGAATATGTCCAAGAAAAGATATCCTTGAATTCAAGAAAAAGGGAAGCCAACTTATCACATTCATCATGAGTCAAACATTTCCCAAGTTTTATCACCCTTTCAGAATTAGTTTCATCCATTTGACTATCAATAGTCTTAGTGATTAATAAATCACTTCTTATCAAAGAATCCATCGGTAAAGGAGCAATATCTTGTTCTTCATGTTCTCCAAAATAAGCATAAGTGTTTAAGAAATAAGGCTTTCCTCTCTTATGATGAAACTTAGGTAAGTCCTCATAAACCCCTAAATATTCCATTAAAACCTCTTCTTTAGGGAAGATATCCAAAGAAGGTTGTTGATTAAAATCAATAAGCAATGGGTTAACCAACTTCAACTGTCCACTGCAAATATGATTAACATTAAGAGGAAAAGTGGAGGGTTGTCGGTAAGGATTAAATCCTAATCCATACGTATGGTCATAGATGTCATTATCCAAGGGTACTTGTATACCTTGTTCATATTTACCACATCCTTTCCCATTGAATCCTGATTTCTTAAGCAAATGATAAATAGGACCATATCAATCAGTCATATCAGAAGGAGTCCAAGGAGCAACATATGTCACAATATCATAACAATCAAGTTTTATAGTGTCAAGTGTTTCATTGCTTCAAGCGGCAACAAAATTACTTTTTAATCCTTCAGATAATGGAGAAAAAATAAAAAACTTTTTTCTCAAATTCATTTTGTTGCTTCATAAAGTCCAAATCAGAGACCTTATATTCGCCAATAAATGTGGGATTAAAATCCAATGTTCCCCAATCATCTTTAGTCAAGGAAGAAAAAGAAGATGGATCTTCTTGTTGTTGAATTTCAGGTTGTTTTATCTAAGATTGTTGTATTGGCAATTGTTTTTCAATCTCTTTACTAGGTTGAATAGGTTTAGAGATTTTAGCATATTATGCATTTAAGAAAGGATTCGGAGCATCATCCGCATGTAATGTATACATTATATTGTTATAGATGAATTGAACGTTGCGATGGAGAGTAGAAGGAACTGCATGCATAGTATGTAACCACGGTCTTCCTAAAAGAAGGTTATAGTTAAGTGGTCCAGGCATAACATGAATAGGAGTATGTAGGATAACTAGACCCACCTTAATAGATAAGGTAATAATACCCAAAGTTCTTTTCGCAATATTATCAAATCCACGTATAGGAACATTATCAGGTTGAATGGTAGATAAATCAGCCTTAATTGCTTTAAGCATGCCCATGCTACAAACATTAAGTCTAGATCCATTATCAATTAAGGTTCTTCGAATGATGCTCTTATTAATAGAGACAACCATCATAAGAGCATCATATTGATTCTGCACCTCTAATGAAGGTAAATCATCATCAGAAAACACAATAGGAGGTACAAAAGGCATAGCATGCATAAAATCCAAAATTGAATGAATGTTTTCTTGGTTAGGAGGCGTAGCAGGAAGAGTAGATAAAGCCTTTTGCAAATCCTCATAATATGTTGGCGAGGTTTGAAGTAATTCCCATAGAGATATTTTGGCAGGAGTAGCACATAATTGATCAACTAAGTTGTACTCCTTAAAGGTAGAAGGATACCTACGTGCTTGGGGAAGTGTAGGTTGAGGAGGTAAAGAAACTAGAATAGTATGCTAAGGATTATTCTGTGTATGATAAGCATGTGAAATGGAATCAGTGTTATCAAAGAAATCCAAGGGATCTCTAGGTTTACCCTTAATTGTTATAGGAGGACATCCTTTTACCATCATCAAAGGTTTAGGAGATATCATTTTTGGTTTATCAATGTTGCAAACAGAGGGACATGAAGGTAACCATGCACACACCCTATGGTAAAGGTCAATTGGAGAGGTTGTGGAGGAGAGTGAAATAGGAATAGGATCCATGGAGACCATATTCGAACCATTTTCATCCTCACTACCATGTTCCTCATTAGGGATTCTATCCTCTTGTATAATAAAAGCATCATCAAAGTACTCAAAATAAGAATCATACATGTTGAATACAAAGAAAGTACTAAAAGCATGAAAATAGAAATATTTTTGTATTTTTAAAGGAATTTTGCAATTTTTTTGTATTTTTGAAATATAAATGCAAGAAAGAAATCTACAAGATTTAAATCAACACCACAAAAGAAAGAGTTGTCATAAATGGGTTCACCAAAATGAATAAGGTGAAAATGGAAGCATAGTAACATACATAACATTCATCACCTATTCATTTAGAAAGGATGTTTAGAAGCATAAATAGATCTGAAAAATGCTTGGAAATTAATTAGATCAAAGTACATACCTCATCATGATATTAGTCTAGAAATACCTATTTTCTAAAGTCTGTATGAAGTTTTGGAAAGTTCTGTCACCTTCTCTAGACTGGAAATGTCAAGGTGGACAAAACCTAGAAATCTTTTCTCCAGAATCACATAGGTTGACTTTGACCTTTTAAAAGGTCAAAGACCACATTTTTATTCTGAAGTCTGATTCTGAATCTGTTTGCAGATCCTAAAAGTTCAGTGAAAAGGGTACTCCAATCTATCCTCTGATTCCCAAAATAGCACCTACAGATATCTAAAAAAAGGGGTTTTTGGGGTGGCTATATAGGGTTTTGCCTTAGTCAAACCCCCGTTTTGGTGATTCCCACCTCCACGAATAGCCGATTGAAATAGTATGTGTGTGTGTATATTGAAAGTGTAAAGCTAAGATCTAACCCTCTAGATTAAAACCCTTGCATGAATATGTATGAAATAACAATGCATAGATTTGAATGTGATAGAAAATCATACCAAGCCCCCAAGGCTAAAGTACTTCTACCATTCTCACAATCTGTAGTTGTTACTCCATGTTTGAATGCTTGAAATGTTGATGATGATGGATCAAGGAGGAATGATTCTATCTTGGTCCAAATATGAATTCTTGAAGATGCTTGAAGACTTGAAATTCTTTCTTGAACACCTTGAAAACTTGAGAGCTTGATTGCTTGAGATGAGATGTGAAAATGAGAGAGGAAGGCCTCCTTTTATAGTGAATTAGGTCACACTCCTCTAGAAGGGCCACCTTGAAGAATTAAATCCCAATTAGGTCCTAACCTTTAGAGAATGGATCTAAATTAAATGTAATTAAAGGATTTACTGTTTCGGAGCCCAAAACAGTTGTCTTGGAGGCGAGAAGTTAATAATCCCGAAAGCTAAATAAGCGGGAATTGAAAATTTGAAATCCCAGCAAGATGAGGTCAAGGTCGAGGTTGACCCTAACCTAGTCAAGGTCAAGGTCATCCCTGACCTAGTCAAGGTTGAGGTCGACCCTGACCTAGTCAGGGTCAAGGTCAACCTTGACCAGAAACCCTAACTTTTGCCAGAATGCAGTTTAAAGGCCCCGAGGATGCCCAGAAACTTAGATATGAAGTTGGATAAGAATAGAATGTCTATGATAGACAAAAGATCATGTGATTGACATGATGAAGGCTAGGAGGACCCATTTCTATATCCTACCTAGCAATTAGAGTCATAGAAGAGGGGAATTAAGAAGAATTAAGATCCTAACCCTAATTTCACCCAAGACATACAAATGCATCTGAAATGTAGGTTTATCATGATAAATGCACTGAAAGACAGTGCTAAACCTATCCAAATGGAAGTGCTTCCATTTTAAGATGATACAATTTTAATTTCTACTTCTAATTTTAGTTAGCTACTATATAACTCAAGATCTCTTAGTAAAATTTTTTGATGATAGTATATAATTGTTTTTAAAACATATTTGTAATTAGAAGTGTTAGAATTTAATCTTTCCTTGGTAATTTATGTATTTAAGAATAAACCAAGGTATCCTATTGTATTCGTCCTCTAGTCCAAGTGGGAGGACATGTAATATTTGTAATTTCCTTTATTAAGGAAAATAGATATTCCTCCTTATGAGGAATCCTACAGTTGTCTCACACACTAGTGAAATGTGGCATACCTAGAAATGGGAGTTACAATGTAACTCTTTTCTCACGTCTCTATTAAGAGATGGCTCTCCTTCTCTCATTTCATGAGATTCTTCTTCTTCTTGACTATTTTGTATGAGCTTTGCTCTCACTCTCTCTCTCTCTCTCTCTCTCTCTCATTCTTAGGCATTTTGTTGCCACTTGTTGGAATTAGGAGAGATAGGTACTAAGAGGGGAGGGGTGAATCAGTGCCTTCAAAACCTTACTTGTAAAACCTTTCTGATCTATAACTGAATACTATAATAACCGATCAAAATAACTTGAATCTAATTGCATAAATCAATCATCTAGTTAACTTAAGAAAGTAAACAACATGAAATCAATATGACAATCACATAACACAAGTATTTTGGTAACATAGAAACCCTTGTAAGAAGATAAAACTACGGTGGGGATGACACCCACAAATTCTTCACTACTGCAGATAGAAAAGGTTTGCCTGTTAAGGCTACAAGTTTTGATCACTTCTGGTGATCTTACCCTATTAGGAGTAACATATTAGATCAGCTAGATCTACCTAGTTATAGGATTTAACAACACTAATTGAAGTGTGTACTTGGTTAAGAGATTTATACAAAGATTTTTAAGTCTACTCTGTTAAGAGATTTCACAAAACTCTATCAAAATTGTCAGAAAGTAATAGGTAACTATCTGCTAGTTGACAACTCAATTGTCTGAAATAGATCTATAAATGCTCATCAAAATATCACCTTATCTATGATGGTTCTCTTCTCTATTATGCTCGGTAGTCTTCTCCGATTCCACTCAATTTGATATCCTATGTACTCTGTTCTGCTCGGTAAACTAATTGTCTTGAAGATAGGCACATATATATTAGTTCAACAACCTCATAAAATGGTGCGAACATATACAATATATAGTGTTATGTTTTGTCGCTTAAACAAAAATTAGGTTACAAAGAATAATCATAACCCTAAGATCTACGATGCAAAATAACCTAGATCAACTAATACAAATAAGATAATCATTGCATTTAATGAATATCTATTTACAATAAATGCTCCTCCATCTTGGTAAACCATTTTACAATCTGTTATACCCATTTGCATAGAATAATGTGCCATTTATAATTACTATGCCATTTTCTATGATCATCAGTAAACACTATATAATCTACTCGGTGTATACTATGATGCTTGGTGTTTATTGACTGTTGGTGTCAGTGTCGCTGGTGCTTGATTAACTGTGTGATGCTTGGTGTAAAGGCTTTACCGACTGCTCTATCTTGTTTCAAGTTACTAACTGACTTAATATGAGTAACCGACCGACCTACTTACTATCCTTGGATATTAATGACAACCTTGAATGCTCATTAGAGATTAACAATCTCCCCCTTTGGCATTAGTATCAAAACTTCAAATGTATATAGACAAAATGTTTCTATATATTCCTTATGTCTCCACCATATACATATCCACAAAAAAAATTTCTAAGTACAAAGTACTCCCCCTCGGTGCATGCTCTCGGTAGTGTGTAATATACATATCCAAAATATACTATTTGGCATATACATGTTTTCCCCCTTTTTGATAATAATGCCTAATACCCAAAAAGTATGTAATGTATACTTACATCTTATCAAAAATGTGTGGATGGGTTTTATGTATAGATTCCAAGAGGTTGTCCCACTCCTCTTTCAAGTTGGTAAGAGTAATATGCTCAAGACCGACTTGTGCATGCATGTCAAAGATATTATCCAACACCAAAATCTCTAGTGTTGCCACAAGTTGTTCAGCTTTGACAATATATACTTAAAAAAATTTCAAGTAAGGGATGAGTTCTTTTTGTAACTCTGAAACCTGATCGGTGATGTGTGCTTCTTGTTTCCTTAAATCTACTATGAGCCGCCAGAGTTCCTGAACTTAGTTAATATGCTTTATGAAAGTAGTTGGCTCGGTGATAGCTGCTTGTGTACTCAACTTGATCTCTTCTTATGAACCTTTTATCTTTTCACTAATTTCTACAGTGAAGGTGTCTAAAGTACAAAGCTTGATGAGAAATTGATAGATTATCTGGGTAATAGATTTTACCTCGGTAATGACTGCAGATAATTTTACTTTGTTGAATGCTACTTCTGTACTAATCCTTTCTACCAATTTGTTTTGAATCTTTGATTCTACCCTTTCTTCTATTCGTTTGTCTGCATATGTATCAGGGGCATTGATTTTGTCGATGAGTGTGGCAAGTTGATCTACGATGGGAGTATCCTCATCAATATTTGTTTTCGGTACTATCTGTTGTAGAATATCCTGTAAATCATTTAACACTTCTTTGCATTTGTGTTCTTGCCTTAACTTTTCTTGTGCCACTTTTCTTGAACATAATTCCCCATATCTACTTATTTCCTCGGGGCTTAGGGTTCTTGGGTCACATTCTGGTATAATGATAACTTCATCAATGGTGACCAACCCTTTGGCTTTCTTCTTCTTCTTCTTCTTCTTCTTCTGGGAAAGAGGTGACTTCTTCTCACTTATGACAATAGCTTTTTCTTCACTCCTCAGAGTATCTTTCCCAGTTGACACTGTATCATCCTTCTTCTACTCCTCGATAGATGGTGTAGGAGTCTCGGTTGTAGTCTCAGGTGGGTTCACCTCGGTAGACTTTGGTTCTTCTAGTTCCTTTGTTGCTGTAGACTATGCCTCTAGTTTGTTAGGCTCATTTGTATCTGTAGGTTGCTCGGGTGCTTGAATCTCATTAGTATCTTTATTTGGCTCAGGATGAGGTACATCAGGTTGTACTTGTGAAATTATTTCAATTGCCTCTGCAAGTACAGGTAGTTCACCTGGTAGTGATGTGAGCACACTAGTAGTGTCTAATGCTTCATCTTTATATGGTGCAATTGTCACATCTTTGTCATCCTCATCATCAGGATCACCATTAGTGATGTCCTCAATGAGTGCATCATCATTAGTTTTCTTTTGCAAGTGGATCTTAACTTGATCTGGTGCATCCTGTGAAATTTTTATTTCTTCCTTTTGTTTTGTGATATCAATTACCTCGATAACTGATATACCGGTGTCTTCTATTTTCTTACCTTTGTTATCATCAATGAAAATATCTTTATCTTTTGAACTCTGTCTCTTCTTAGACATTTTTAGGAATGCTTCTTGTTCAGCTTTCTCTTCTGCTTTCAAAATTGATTTCCATAGAGAATCACATATGACATCCATATCATCCACATTCTCATCCATGATCTGCATTGCTCTATTCTTGACTAGAAATCTAACTTGATACTTTGTCATGTATTCACTTACCACAACATAGCTAAAGTGTGAGGCTGCACGGCTTAGTGACCATTCTCTTTTTCTTTTCTCTGTATCTAGTGCAATAGCCCATCTCTCACTTATTTTGTCATCAAGTTCTTTTGGCAATTGACATGCAAATTCCATCGGTACTTTCTTGAATTTTATCATCATTTGGACAATAGCATGTTCTATCTTTGTTTTGTCCTCAATTGACATTTTGCCAAATTTGCCTATGCCTAGATTTGTAAGATTTCCATTCTCAATTATATCTTCAATTATTTCTTCTATAGTACTTTTCCTGTTACGAACTAACTTGAATTGATCAAGATCATTTTTAGTTTCAGTATCCTCTAGATCTTCCTTATTTCTTATATATTTCCTCTTTTTCTTCAGTGTCTCAGCTACTTTCTTGTTCTTTCTTTTAATATATTTCTTCGTCAGTGTAGCTACTCTTCTTTTTGTTACTTTTATTGCTTCTACTTTCTCAGTGGATTGTGTAGCAGTTGAAGAATGTGTCTTCATTCCTTCTGGTTCTAGTAGTTGTATATCTTGTTCACCGGTTGTGGGAGGAACCGGTGTGTGATCCTTTTCTTTGTCTAACTTGGTCTCCTCGCTATCATAGGGCTTGTCAGCCAACTATAACTAACCTTCGATTGCCTCATCAACCGATGACTCCTTAGGTGAGTTAGATGTAGTTCCATATTTTTCTATGAGATCTTTTTTCATTTTCTTTGCTCTTCTTGACATTTTTCCAATCTCTATGTCTATTGAGATTCTAGACTTAGCTTCCTCATATACACCAAACCTACTAGTAGTGATGTCTATCAGTAATGCCAGAAATGCATTAATAGATTTCAAAGTGAAATCATGATTCATTTCATATCCCATCGGTGCTAGCCATTTTGTTCTTGGTTCTACTACCTTTATCATTGAGTGGTTTGTGCTTACCACAAAACATATGTCATCTTCAAATTTTCTCACTAATTCCCTTGGAATTATACTTCTTTGTTGCATTTTTGTTTGAAATTCCTTGAAATATGCATTGAATTCCTTGTTCATATTGTCTCCTAGACTTTGCATCATTTCACCGATTTGTGCAGTTATAGGTTTGTCTGATTGCCAGTTTACTTTACCAATACCCGGTACATATTTTTGTAGATAGAGAAATGTACATACAAGTAGTGATCTTTACTTACATGTATTGGACTTCTTTGCTTTTATTGTCTTCATGTTTTCATGTAGTTGGTGTAGTAGTAGTTTTGCAAGATCAACCTGGTGATCTTTCTTCACAATTTTGTAAGCCATGTCCACGGTGCTGCAAGGTACACTATTTGGTCTGCTAGATTGGAATATCTTGTACCTGATGACATGAGCTGTGAATTTTACCGCTGGATCTTTGATAGTTGATATCTTCAATGCCCTACCACCCCATTAAGCTCCAATGTTCTTTTCTACGTCAGGACAAGATGAACTTCAAAAAGCTTTGGCTTTGTTGGTTGTAGGGTACCTAGTAACCCTATTGATAATCTTCTTCATGACCTCAATAGGTTTTTCCAGCCAAAATTTTCCATCATGAAATCTGCTTAGCACAATTCTTATCCAGTCATTGTGGAATGATTGCAGAAAGTATGTGAAACACCGTAACCCTGACTCCTCAATCTTCTTGTATTTGGATTTAATCTTACCATCTGATCCACAGACTTTATGATAAGCTACAATGGTCTCAAAATCACATACTTCACCAATCTTGCAATGAATGTAAGCCCTAATGTCTTATGTTAACAAAACCCTATCAGGACTACTAGAAAATGTGCCCATATCATTTGTTTGTGCTGCGACCTTGGGATGAGGTTTGAATTTCTCCTCGGCAAAGTGTGCCCTAACAATTAATTCTACTTCCTCCTCAATGTTCTACAATTTTCTTGCGGTCGATGTCGATGCCATAAATTGTTTCTAGGGTTTCAGCAAACAATAAATAACTAGTGTTCAGTAGACAAATGAACTTACTCATTATCGTCAAAGAATTATCATCGGTTCGATCTACAGTAGCTTGGAATCTTTTCTGAAAATCTTTAGCTCGAACTCTTCTTTGTAAAATCTCCTTTCTTTGAAATCGCAATGTAACAATGAACTCTATTTCCATGTATTTATAGACTTTTTGATATTCCCACTCAAACTTTGATGCATTAAATGTGTGACCTAACTTTCAGTATGAAATGACTGTCAGCTCAATAATGCCTATAATATCTTTTGCTCGGTTAACATAAAATTTCTTTATCGGTTTGCACTATTGTTAGTTAACCTTGTATAGTGATTACCGATGGGTAACCAACTCACGTTTCTTCTTTTACCAACTATGTGACATTAGTAAACTTATAACACATAAACCATAGTGCATCTTTATTCATGCAGATTTGGTATTTGTACATCATATATAAGGAACTGTATGTAAAATGTGATCATTTAAAATATCAGTTCCATACATATCTTTTTCATGTTAAGTGGAGGTACCGATGTCACCCAATCCAGTGGATGAGGTTTCACCAATAGTGTTACTTGACTCAGCATTCTCATTAGACACCTTCTTCCACATTGTGTTCCTTAACTTCATAATTTTTGCAATGTTATATCCACTCTCAAATATATGGTTTTCATCTGGTGCCCGGTCTCTGCAGTTCTTTCTTACATGACCGACCTTGTGACAGTGCATACATGCCATTCCTACATTTGTCCAATTTCTTGACTGTCCAATCCAACTCTTTCTATAGCAATTTGCTGCAATATGTCCATACCAACCACATGCAATACAATTAGTCCATGTATTGTAATCCCAAACATATGAGTTTCCTTGTTTCTTCAGTTGATATGGCTTTCGTTGTAGTTTCTCTTTAGGTGTCCAGACTTGTTTCATTTTCACCTTTCAATCCCTTGTAGTGTGTCCATGCTTATTACAAGTACAACATATTTTCTCCTTAGTAGTACTATTAGCAATGTCATTCTTCTTAGCTCTGCATTCATAAGCTGGATGTCCAAACTTACCAAGATAATAACAATATCCATTGAATTTAGGAATGACAGGAGGTTTACCTTGTGCTTTGCTTCTGCACACATTAGATGTATGTCCTGGTTTTCCATAGTGGTAACATGTCATCACTTTAGATTTTTGAGTTTGATTTCTGTTGACTTTTTCATCTTGTTGTGATGATTCTCCTTCACCGGTGTAGCCTATACAAGCTCTGCTTCCGAATCTCCTTTGATTAGTCGAGAAGTCATCAATATATTTAGAAATGTCCTCAGCTATCTTCATCATCTCATTGTGTTGCTTTTGTGTCTTTATTTCATTTCTCATTTTTTCATTATCTTCTCTAAGTATTGCAACATCTTTGAGTCTTCTTGATAATTCTCCATTTACTCAGTTCATTTCTTGATTAACTGTCATCATCTGATTTGATACTTGGAAGTGACGATCAGTGAGTCTCTGTATTTCACTTTCTTTTTCTTGAAGTTGTTCAGTCATTAGTCTTCGGTTTTCAATAGCTAGATTATGATCTTGTTCAGCTTGTCTACCATTGTTCATGATTTCTACCATTCTCACCATTTGAGATTCATGACCGATTTGGAGTGCTTTCACTTGCTCAGATAGATGTTGATTCTTTTCAGATAATTTAGAGATTATGCTTTCGAATCCGTCAGAGATGTTTCCAAAGCTTGATCCAATATGATCAAATATTTCATCAATAGGTTCTTCATGATAACTGATTTCATTCTGTTGAATTGCAAGGTTCTTTCTTTCAACCAATAATTTCTTCAGTTCTTCCTTGGCTTGTTTATATTGTTCCACAAACATTTATATTTGTATCTTCTGATTCTCAATAGTCTTGTCAAGTTTATATCTCTCCATGACTTAGATCTTTACCCTTCAGTGGTTAGAATGTTCAACAAGAGAACTGAGCTCTGATACCAATTTTTGGAATTAGGAGAGATAGGTACTGAGAGGGGAGGGGTGAATCAGTGCCTTCAAAACCTTACTTGTAAAACCTTTCTGATCTATAACTGAATACTGTAACAACTAATCAAAATAACTTGAATCTAATTGCATAAATCAATCATCTAGTTAACTTAAGAAAGTAAACAACATGAAATCAATATAACAATCACATAACACAAGTATTTTGGTAATGCAGAAACCCTTGTAAGAAGGTAAAAACTATGGTGGGGATGACACCCACAAATTCTTCACTACTGCAGATAAAAAAGGTTTGCTTGTTAAGGCTACAAGTTTTGATCACTTTTGGTGATCTTACCCTATTAGGAGTAACATATTAGATCAGCTAGATCTACCTAGTCATAGGATTTAACAACACTAATTGAAGTAAGTAAAGGTTAAGAGATTTATACAAAGACTGTTAAGTCTACTCTATTAAGAGATTTCCCAAAACTCTATCACAATTGTCAAAAAGTAATAGGTAACTATCTGCTAGTTGACAACTCAATTGTCTAAAATAGATCTATAAATGCTCATCAAAATATCACCTTATCTATGATGGTTCTCTGCTCTATTTTTCTCAGTAGTCTTCTCTGATACTGCTCAATCTAATATCCTCTGTACTCTGTTCTACTCGGTAAAGTGATTATCTTGAAGATAGGCAATGTCTTCAAGTGATCCTTGATTCATATATATCAGTTCAACAACCTCATAAAATGGTGCGAACATATACAATATATAGTGTTTTATTTTGCCGCTTAAGCAAAAATTAGGTTACAAAGAATAATCATAACCCTAAGATCTATGGTGCAAAATAACCTAGATCAACTAATACAAATAAGATAATCATTGCATTTAATGAATATCTATTTACAATAAATGCTCCTCCATCTTGGTATTCCATTTTACGATCTGTTATAACCATTTGCATAGAATAATGTGCCATTTTTTATTACTATGCCATTTTCTGTGATCATTGGTAAACACTGTATAATCTGCTCGGTGTATACTGCGATGCTCGGTGTCTACTGATCATCGGTGTTGGTGTTGCTGGTGCTCAGTTAACTATGTGATGCTTGGTTTAAAGGCTTTACCAGCTGCTTTGTCTTGTTTCAAGTTACTCACCGACTTAATATGAGTAATTGACTGACCTGTTTACTATCCTTTGATACTAATGACAACCTTGAATGCTCAATACAGATTAACACCCACTTTCATTAATATCATGGGGTTTTTTTTATGAAACCCTTCAAAATATTGTCTGCTTTTTGCTTGTTTTTGGTGAATGCTCCTAGTTTTTTCTTTAATTCATGGTAAATTTTCTTATTCCTAAGCTCATTGATTAAACAATTTCTTATTTGTTTCTATATTTTGTTATTATTTTAACATGGTATCAGAGTAGGTTGGTTTAATCGTGTTTTGAGTGTTCAGGTGAAGGAGCTACCATATCTTGGAGCACTCCAATATCGGAGACTCTTGAGAGATTTTTTTGCTAGTTTTTTTTGTCTAATCTGATTAAGAGGAAAAATTGGAATTTTTTTTGGGGTTTGGCTAGTTTACCGCCAAACCCAGTTTATCTATATTTTGTGCAAATTTGGTTACACTATTACTAAAGGTTATACTACAACCTTATTCTTCTCAAAATCTTAATTTTACAATCAAATATTATATTATAAATCTTAATTTGATAATCAAAGTTTAATAAAAATATTATAATTTTAAAAGATTTAAGTTTTAAAAGTTTCTTCTTTATCATTGTTTCTAATTTTGGCCTCATGGATGTTTAGAATATTCTCTTTGAAATTATTGTTTCATACTTCTTTTTCTCTGCATGCGTTTTCTATTCATTGCATGTGTTACTTTTGTGCTTTGCACTATTCCCTTTCATTATATCTTTGGTCTTTTTTAAAATTCGCTTGAAAAGATATATTGAATCGTATATTGCAAAGAGATTTATTTTTTCTAACTCTTCACGTCAATCTGGTTTGTGTGATGCAAAATCACTTTTTACTGATTCAATAAGGAAAGCGAGCATCTAACCGAGCCCGAAATTTGCTGTCATTCTTAGCAGGCTCCCATCAAAATGGTCCCAATCAAACTGAATTTTTTGCATTTCCCGCTTTCAATTCTATTTCTTTCAGAATACAAATCTTGTTCTATTTTTATTTTTACTTTTTGTCGGATTGAAATCTCAATCCATCCACAGTCGGCACAGCACAAATTTCATATATCCACAATTTGAAAAATTTATGAACGGATCTGATTTGTTGATTTTAAATCTGAAGCTTCTTTTGAACATTAAAAAAGATTTCAATAAATTTTGTGGGCAAGGCGAAAAGGCGTGAAAAGTCAAAAGGGTCCCGAGAATTCTGTATCATAATCAAATTGTCTAAGAAGATATCAGAGAACAGGAGGAGTTGAACTCGAAGACTATGTTTTAATGTTATCTGTCCTGTTTCCTATCTAAGTTAGTTTTTTTAGTCTGGTCAATACTTGCAAATTTATTACCCGTATAGAGTTGAGGGCTTCATTTTTTCTCAGTCTCTTTTGGTTATTTCTTTGCATGCACTATTTATTCCATGCATGCATTTGTTTTTGGCACAGTGGAGTTGCCTAATCTTTCATTTTTATTGGCTCGGGTTTTACTTTTGCTATTCCAAGTGATTTTTTAATCACTTTTTCTTGTATCAAAACTCGCATCATTATATGGTTCGTTAGCTTGGATCCTCGATAGCTTGGATCGGTATGCCATTCATTTCAATTTTTTAATTCTTTTCCAAGGATCTATGAAAAACCAATATTTTAATTTGCATGCATCGCCAATCTAAGTTTTGAAAGTCTGCTTCTATTCTATATAAGGGTTTTGTAATTTTGATTCTAGGATTAGTATTAGAAGGATATGTTAGGCCAATCTATTGCATTATATCCCTTCATTGTCAAAGGAGCTAACATTTTTTTTGTCTTCTTATAGCACTATCTATTATATTCAATATAGCTAAGGTTGTCGTTTGCTGTTTTTTCCCTTTGCTTGCGCTGTATAAATATATCAATCAATTGTTATTTTTTTAAAAAGGCATTGGCCTTGTGTATTTGATATATGATATTGAATGTTTAGCATCAAGAAGTTTTTTTTAGCAACTATATAAAGTTTTTGTGGTTGTAGTAATCAACCTTTAGTTCAAGGGTTTGTTCTAACATCATAGTTTTAATCTAGTTGTAGTTTTTAGTTAGACTCATTTTTTTATTATTATTTATTCCTGATTACTAATCTGCTTTTATTTACTCTTTTTTTTTGCTAACATTTTTTGCAGGTTTGAATCATTTTCTTTATTAACTCTTTTAGTATATAAGTTCCACTAATGTTTTATTGCAGGTTTGGATTCCTTTTTAATCTTTTTGTTATTTTGATTCCTAACGCCTTTTTGCAAGGTTTATTGGGCTTTTTTTAAACTCTGTTGATCCTCTTGTTCTTGTCAGTCATTTTTTTTATCATATGCACAATAAAATTTAGCTTCAATTTGTCTTCTAACTCTAGTTTTTAATTGAAGTTTTTTTTTACTCAATTCGATTTTCTAACATTTGTTTTGTAGGATCGTGTTTCCTTTTCAATATTAACAGATTTATTTAATTTATTTTAGTGTCCTTGCCGTTCTTTTTTCCTTTGCATGCAATAGATTTAGTTTTCTTTTTCTTTGCATGCAAGAGATTCTTGTGTTATTTGTTAATCTATAACAGCTTAACCAAGATTATTTTTCTCTGCAATGTTCTTAGTTTCTATTTTTTCCCTGGTTATTTTTTTTCTTGCATGCCTCATTAGCGTAAGATTCTATAGCTTTTTGCTATTGCATGCAAGTGCATATAGTTTGATTTAAGTTTCTTTTCTTTTTTCTGTTAAAGGGTTCTCTATTTATCCTTAGTTTTCATTTTTCATCATGATTATCCTAATGCCAGAAATGAAATTAACGAGTACAAATTATCATGCATGGAAAATGCACATGACCTTCATCTTTAGATTTTTCCATATTTTAGATATTGCTACTGATGCCACTTTAAAACTGGCAGCCTCTGCTCCTCAAGCTGACCAAACTGCTTGGCAAACTAAAAATGAGGAAGCACTTGGTTTAATAGGGATCTCCTTGAGTCCTGAATTGTATGTCCTAATTTCTACTTGTACAAAATCCCATCAGGCTTGGGACATCCTGAAAAATACCTATGACAGTGCAGATGAGACTCAAAAAATCCAACTTCAAGACCAACTTGAAGACCTCAGGTATATCGACTTCAACTCTGTTGATGATTTCTTGCTCAAATTTGATTCCATTAGAGTTTTACTAACTGGTTTACAAGTTCCTCTCTCTGATTTAAGGATAATCTACATAATTATTCGTAAATGTTTGCCTAGATAGTTTCAACAGTTTATTACAAATATTTACTCTCAGTTAGCTATTCCTTCTTTAGCAACTCAATTAACCTATGTCATTTTTCAAAATATGTTGCATCAAGAGGAAGCTAAATTAATTCAGTTTGGCATACTTAAAACTCATGAACATGCATATGTCTCTAACAATAGATCTTCTAACACTAATCAAAATAACAATAGATCTTCTAACACTAATCAAAATAACCAAAACTATCAACGATCTAATAATACAAATAATTTGAATAATAACTCCGGCCAAAAATTTAATGATCATTACAATTCTAGGCCTTCCAATAACTATCATATAATAATCAGTCAAATAGGCCTCATTGCACCTATTGCGGTAAAGATGGCCACTTAGTTCATAACTATTTTAAGAAACAAAAAGATGATCAACGTAATTCTCAAAATTACTCAAATGGAAAACCTAATGGAAATCAATCTCGTTCTGCTTTTACTGTCTATTTTAATGCTTCTAAACCACTTGAATGGATTATTGATAATGGTGCATCTCAACATGTTACATTTCATAAGGAAGTCTTTGATTCTTTGCAACCTGATTCTATGAATATTCCTATTTCTTTAGCTGATAACCATTGCTATCAAGTTGAAGGAACTGGTAATGTTTCTATTCCAAATGGTAAATTGCATGATGTGCTTTATGTTCCTGATTTGAAAGCTAACCTTATTTCTGTTCCTCAATTATGTCAAGATTATAAGGTTGAGTTTCATAAAAATAATTATCATATCATTGATCCTAACACTGATCAAATAGTTGTTGATGCTAAATTAGATGATGACAATCTCTTTAAATTTTAACAATTTGTTTCTCCTAGATATTCATTACTCACTACTGTTGATTTTCACATTTGGCATGAAAGGCTAGGACATTTAAATTTTGATTATATCTCATTAATGAAAAAAGAAAATATGGTAGAGGGACTACCTAAGCTTACTACTTCTAAGTTTGATTGCAATGGATGTATGAGTGGTAAAATGCATAGAGAATATTTTCCCCATAAATCATCTTGGAGAGCTAATAATAAGTTAGTTTTGAGTCATAGTGATCTTTTAGGTCCTATGGAAAATACTTCTATTTCAAGTTCTAAATATGCTTTAACCTTTGTTGATGATTATTCCCGTAGAACTTGGATTTATTTCCTACATAGTAAAGATCAAGTCCTTGATACTTTTGTTGAATTTCATGTTTTTGTAGAAAGACAAAGTGGTTGTAAAATTTAGATTCTTAGGACTGATAATGGTACTAAATATGTTAATCATGCTTTCCATTCTTATTTAAGATCTTTTTGTATCAAACATGAGCTTACCATTCCTTATACACCAGAACAGAATGGTGTGGCAGAACGGAAGCATAAAACAATAGTAGAAATGGGTAGATGTTTTTTACATGCTAGAAATATGGATTATAAATTTTGGGCTGAAGCCATGGCATGTGCCACCTATATTCTTAATAGAACTCCTACTAAGGCCCTTCCAAATAAAACTCCTGAAGAAGTTTGGTCAAGTAGAAAACCTAATTTGTCTCATTTATGGATTTTTGGCTCAACTGCTTATGTTCACACACCTAAACAGAAAAGGAAAAAGTTAGATCCTAAATCCTCACCTCATATTTTTGTTGGCTATTCTAAGAACACTAAAGGTTATAGAGTTTATGATGCTCTTACTAATAAAGTTCACATAGCTAGAGATGTTTGCATTGCTGAAAATGGTGTCCATGACTGTTCTCAGATTTTAGATTCTAATTTTAGTCATAGCAACATAGTTCTTTGGAGGACCAACCTCCATCTCTCAACCCTACTCCTCAAATTTCTGCTCCTAAAGTTTATGTTCCTTCTGTTTCTACTCCTAACACTAAGGACAATACTCATAAACAGGACAATGATGAACAACTAGATAGTAATGATACTCCTTCTAATGATTTTGTTCCTTCTAGTAGTAGCAGTGATGATGATGATGATGGTAATAATATGTTTACTCCTCCTAGTAATATTTCTATTAATTCTAGAAGAAATCCTAAATGGTTTAAAGATTTACTTAATGAAGGGGATGATTACATTGCTAGAATGGGTGGACTTAAACCTAGAAGGATAAACTACTGCAATTATGCTCTTATGAATTCTCTCTCTAATCCTAATGATCCTCAAAATTTTTCTCAAGCTAAAAATCAACCTCACTGGAAAAATGCTATGGAAGAAGAATATGATAGTTTAATTTCTAATAATACTTGGGATCTTGTTCCTTTACCCCATGGTAAAAATCTGGTTTCCTGTAAATGGTTATATAAAACTAAGTTAAACTCCAATAATGAAATTAGTAAATTTAAGGCTAGATTAGTTGCACGTGGTTTTTCTCAAATTGAAGGAATAGACTATAATGAAACTTTTGCTCCTGTTGCTAAAATGCCTACCATTAAAGTTGTTCTTGCTTTAACTACTAAAATGAATTGGCCTATTCACCAAATGGATGTTAAAAGTGCCTTCTTAAATGGTGATTTGCATGAAGAAATCTATATGTCTCAACCTCCTAGTTTTATTCAACAAGGTAATGAACATTTAGTCTGCAAACTAAAGAAGTCTATTTATGGTTTAAAACAATCTCCTAGAGAATGGTATTCCAAAATTAATGCTTTCTTTATTTCTCAAGGTTTTGGAAGGAGTAAAAATGATCCTAACTTGTATATCAAGCATAGTGAAGATGACATTATTATTATCATTCTGTATGTTGATGATTTGATTCTTACTTCTAGTTCTAACCATTTAATTTTTGATATTAAGTTCCAACTCAACCAAAAATTTCAAATGACAGATTTAGGTTTCTTACATTATTTCTTAGGAATGCAAATTTGGCAAACCCCTAAGGGTATTTTTATCTCTTAAAGTAAATATGCTAAAGATCTCCTAGATAGATTTCATATGAATGATGCTAATCCTATTTTAATTCCATGTGATTTAGGAACTAAGTTAGTGATAGATATGGAATCTCCTTTCATAGATGCTACTCCTTATAGAGAACTTGTAGGTAGTTTAATTTATCTAACCCTCACTAGACCTGATTTATCTTTTAGTGTTGGTTTAGTTTCAAGATTCATGTCCAAACCTCAACAAACTCATTTCAAAATTTCTAAAAGAATAATACATTACATTAAAGGTACTATTAACTTAGGATTATTTTATGATGAAAATTTTGATTTTTCTTTAAAAGGCTTTATTGATTCAAATCTAGGTGGAGACCCCAATGATGGGAAATCTACTTTTGGGTATTGTTTTTCTCTTGGTTTAGGTTCTATATCTTGGAAAAGTAAAAAACAACAATTTGTGTCTCCATGTTCTACTGAAGCTGAATATAAAAGTTGTACTCATGCCTCTAAAGAAGCTCTATGGCTTAGAAGAATACTTGAAGATTTGGGTCTACCTCAACAAGAACCTACACCATTGTATTGTGACAATGAAAGTGCAATATCCTTGGCAAAGAATCCAATTTACCATGCAAATTCAAAGCACATTTCTCTCCACCACCATTTCATTAGAGAGCACATTGCAGAAAAGAAAGTTTCCCTCTTCCATTGTAAAGGTGAAGATCAAGTTGCAGATATTTTGACAAAACCTCTTTCTAGAGAGAAACTTAAATTTCATTGTAAGAATTTGGGTTTGATACCACTTGATGTAATTACCCCAAGTAAAGATTAAAGGGGGGTGTTAGAATTTAATCTTTCCTTGGTAATTTATGTATTTAAGGATAAACCAAGGTATCCTATTGTATTCATCCTCTAGTCCAAGTGGGAGGACATGTAATATTTGTAATTTCCTTTATTAATGAAAATAGATATTCTTCCTTATGAGGAATCCTACACTTGTCTCACACACTAGTGAAATGTGGCATACACAGAAATGGGAGTTACAATGTAACTCCTTTCTCACATCTCTATTAAGAGATGGCTCTCCTTCTCTCATTTCATGAGATTAGATTTCTTCTTCTTGACTATTTTGTATGAGCTTTGCTCTCTCTCTCTCTCTCTCTCTCTCTCTCTCATTCTTAGGCATTTTGTTGCCACTTTCATTAATATCACGGGGGTTTTTTTATGCTTTTCCCCCCTCAAAATCTTGTCTCCTTGTTGCTTGTTTTTGGTGAATGCTCCTAGTTTTTTCTTTAATTCATGGTAAATTTTCTTATTCCTAAGCTCATTGATTAAACAAGTTCCTATTTGTCTCTATATTTTGTTATTATTTTAACAAGAAGATTAAATTACTTATAAGATTTGAAACTTTTGATTGTATTTCTTAGAATGTTTTTGGTTGGCTATCAACATCAATACATTGTGTAAAATATGTAGTGTTTTTCAAACTTTTGAAGAGGAAATATTGTTTAGGAGGTTGAAATACTATTTTTCAAGTGTAGTATGGCTCTTGAAGAAGGTGGATTTTTGTATTAACATTTTTATAAGAATCGAGGTTATAAAATTGGAGAACTATTTATATTCATAATTGGTAAACCATGTATGTTCATATTTAAAATTTTCATTTGGTGGGTGGGTCTATCCTTTAATAATAATTGGTGTGGTGTTAATTTTGTCAAGAAAGTATATCATTTCTTAAAGTTACATTAATTAGGTTTTATTTATGTATAGGAGAGAGTGATCTATACATGGGATTTCATGACATGTACCTTGTTCTTGTTGTTCTAGTTAGTCATCGTTCTCACCATCAACTAAACTTCTTAAGATGGCTTAAGCTTTGACAATTTATAAATGATAAGGGCTTACATTCAATATGCTTGTCAGAATAGGAAATGTTGAAAATAATAATCACTAAGGTTTATTGTTCACACTAGTATCACAAATCCAATGTACACTTGGAAGATAATGTGTATGAAACCTATATTAAAAATGAGAGATTCATAGAAAAAGGATTCACTATATTTTTGGGGAAGGAATTTCAACTATTTGTGTACACTTATATCCACTCTTTGTATTACTTAAAGACATTGCTATCAATATAAATTTTTATTTAGCCTTTTTCACTTCAATACATGCAAATGTATATTAACAGGCTTGATATGATATTTTATTTTAAAGAGAGATCATTCTTTTTCACAATAGTTATTGTAGAGAAGGAAAAGTGCACTGACCTTGAAACTTATTAAAATTTCAAGGGATAAACTCTCCCTTGTGCCATGTTACTTCTACTCTAGCACTCTAGTGAGATAAGGGATCAAGACACTAAATGTGATTAAGGAGGTTTTATGAACTAGGAGAATACATATAACTAGATTACAATGATTACAATGATTAAAAACCTAAATAGAAACAAATTTAAATATCCTAAAGATATTAATTTATTAAAATATTCTACTTACAAACACAAAAAGAGCTAACTACAAAGAACAAACAATAAACTCTACAAGCTCACTACCTCAGACACCTACGTGGATCATGGATGTTAGGACAGATTGGGGATGAATGTGTGGCATGCATTCATCCCATTCTGACAAGGTATAGAGAAAGTAACACAAAAACAAGAAAATTACAAAATATTAAAATAGAAAGGAACTAAACTAATTAAAACTATGGATGAGGAAATAATGCAACAAAAAGGATAGATAAACTACAAATTATGAGGAAAGGAAGAATATAATGCTGAATTCTATGTTTGGTGAAGTTGATGATTCATACTTTCCCCTTCACAAACTTGCACACACAAAAAATAATGGAAAATGTTTTGTGGTTATTTGGAGACCTATCTCAATTAGATCTTGGTACTTTTGTGTTTCTACCTCCACAAAAATTGAAAAGACATGATGGTAAATGGTGATGGATAACAAAATTGATAGACACAATAGATAATAAATAAAGTAGATAAGGAAAAATAATAGGGTATGTGCAGGATCATGGTATGCCAAACTAGGCCCTTAAGTTGCAATGAAAATTTAGAAAATCGGGTTTAGGCAAGTTAACATAAAAATTTGAACAAGTTATAAATATTATATTAAAAATATGTAAGAAGAGAAGCTGTAGAAAATGGAATTTAGTTTCTAAGATACTAGGAATTTTTTGAAAAATAATCATTCTATATGTTGAAAATTTCAAATTTCAATGTAGTAGTACAAAAATTTCAAGAAAAAAATTAGAAGTAGGTGTATGTCTGACCACCTTAAACACAATAAAATGATAAATTTTTTTTACAAGATTCTAGATATAAGTAGTCTAGACTCATGTCCAGATGTGACACATGTTTTTTTGTAATTTTTTTTCATGTAAATAATTAATTATGATTTTTGTTCTACAACTTTTCCAGAATACAAAAACTCTCATGTTTGACCACGTGAACTTAGTCTAAACTTTATCAAATTGAAATTTTTTTTATTTTTCTTGTAGTAGGAAAATCATAAGATGTGACACATATTTTTTTGTATTTTTTCCAAGTAAATAATTAATTATGGTTTTTCTGCTACAAATTTTTCTGAATATAAAAACTCTCATGTCTGACCACCTTAACTTAGTCTAAACTTCATCAAATTGAAAGAATTGTTTATTATTATTGTATTAGGTGAAGCATAGAATGTGATGTATATTTCAGATTTCAAAAATGTTATATTGTTTGAAAGTTATAGTTATTTTTCAAAGAGTCTATCAATTAGGACTTCTTTTTCACATCGTCACTTTTTGTCATACCATGATCCTACACATACCCAATATGCTTATAAAAACACTCTTGAAATGAAGGGAGAACACTCTATTCAATGAGATAAAATTTGAGTTATGGATTGGTGCATCCAATACATTTTAAATGTACTATGAAGAGTCCCAAGAATGCAATGAGAGACCTAAAAAATAAGTAGTGAATGCTTCAATAGAAAATGAATGTGCCTAATGCATAAAGAAGTGTCTAGAGAGCCAATGAAATTTAAAAATGGACTTACAATAGTAGGGAGGATCTCGTCTATGCATTGGAGCCTGAGGAGGAATCAATCGTTACCATGTATGTTTGCAATGTGTAATGCCTCGATGACACTCTATAGATGTGTATATTTTTTATACTAGTGTGTATCAAGAAGACATATCTAGAGCGAAAATACATCTTGGGGAATCTATGCCATGTGACAATGATTCCAAGCGGGTAGTGACAAGGAAAAATGGGTGAGCATGAAGGATAACATAGAATTTATGTTTTTGAGCTAAGGTAGATTAATGCTAAATGAAAAATTACACAAAGATGCATATTTGTGACAATACATATTTCCCCCACTTTAGCAAGAATATCATGTTAGAAAGAGAGATGTGAAAGAAAGTAAGGAAACTTTCTTGACTTACCCGTGGGGATTCTATCACATAGGGTTTCCCCCAATTAGGAAGACTTAACTTCTTATTGAGCCACACCTAGCACACAAGATACAGATAAGTGTGTTATATGATGAAGGCAACCTATAGACACACCACCATTGATATTCATAGTGAAAGATAGATAGACATGTAATAGGGAGGAATTAGATGGTGTACTAACATGTGTAGTGAAAGCTACATATAGGCATGTGAAATTGTAGCTTAGACATGCACCAGCACACATAGAAAAAGATAAATGGGCATGTGATAAGATTACTTAGATCATTCTGGTATGCATAGCCTAAGTTAGATAGGTATATGATAGGGAAAGATTTATAAACTAAGCTAGTGGATTGTCCCCCACAAAGGATGCCATTTAGATAGTAGATTGGCCCCCACAATGATAGACATTGAGATAAAAAAATTTAAATTTTGTGAGAAAAACTTTTTATGTAGAGACAAATCAAACACATGAATATAACAATCCCCCTTCACAATGGACTGTGCTACTCAGAGGGGAGCATAAGACATTCCAATGAGAGAAGATACAATGTGGAATGCCAATATACAAGATGTTTCCATGGAATGCCACTTCCTAATGGGTGATGCATGATCTTCACAACATCTACACAAAGATAGGGAGATCTAATGGATTGGCATCATAACCTATGAGATAAATATATATGCTCTAAGGAGATGTTTTATCACTACCAACCATGGATTGTATTTGAAGAAAAATGGAAGAAGACAAAGAAAAACCAAATTTTGGGTCATGGAAAAGGTTCCTAAATTCCCCCAACACTTTACATCGTCCCCACATATTAAAAATAAAAGACACAACACATATAAGAATGAGACAACAAATATAGGAAGGTGCATAATATAAAACCTCCCACGTTTAGGTACCAATAGAAGACAAGGGTCCCGAAGGAGGGAACACCATTAAAAGACAAGCACTAGGTAACATAGGAAAATAGAATCTAATCTAAAGATGTAGAAGTGGATACTACCTTTATCTTCCATTTGCAAGTAGATCATGGTCCTCCTAATGTTGATCATATATGGAGAGAGGTTGAGATTGCAATGGAATGCATGTGATGGGATCCCTAGGAACTTGACTAGAAAATAGAGCCAAGAATGAAGCAACCTCAACATCATCATCCAACAACTCAACTATGGCAAGTGAGAGGGACCTTATGAAGATTTTCATCAATGCCAAAATATCCTCTAATGAGTTGAAAATGTAAGCCTCACAACTTGCAAGAGACTCATATGGAGGTTCAGATGAAGAAGACTCCAACCTCTATAGAAGGTGTAGAGATGAATTTAGGAGAAGCTTAAGCTTTCTCCACTGTGAGGGTTGAAAAGTAAAGAGGGTATGTCACACAAAATTTGCAATGCCTAAACTCCAAGACAAGGTGCTTCTTGATCTTTCACTTGAAGAATGGAGGTAAAGGCCTATGATCCATTATAGCATCCCTCAAAATATTAGGGAAGATGGCATGGCGGTCCTCAGATCGGGTTGGCATGGGCTAGGTGAAAATTGTTACATATGGCACCACATAAGTATATAATATATGTTCACTAGCACCTAGTAAATGGTACAGTGTCAAGAAAGGTGGTGATTAGTAGAGGTTCCTTCAAAGAAGAGATAAACACCTAAACCCACTTGGAATTAGGCCCAACAATCATTCTCAACATAGGGGGAAGCATGATAGAGGAGGTTACATAGTAGAATATTGGTACAACTACAAAAAATGTAGGATTTTAGAGCTAGATGCATAGGTGAAAGAAATAGAAGACATGAGTTAAAAAGAAACACTATTTACCCTCACGAAACACTCATGTGCCAAATCCCTATCTTATTGATGATGCTTAAACTCAAGTGAAAGTTGGTTCTAGTGTAGATGTGGTCTAGGATGAGAAGCATGCAAGGGCATAGTGTCATCTTTCTCCATAGGAGAGTTAATCAGTCTAGTTACCAACAAAGGTGATGGTCCCACCAATGGAGTAACAGGAGGTGTTGATGGGAGCACTACCAAAACAATCATTACTATGTTTCCTCTCTTCTCCTTACGGGGATCAAGAGGAATAGAGGATGACCTACAAGACTGAGGGGAAGGTGCCAAGGGAGATAGCATGGTCTTGGGAAACCTCTTTCCCCCACCATAAATGGAAGGGAAAGGAATGTTTGTGGTGATAGAATTGGGGAAAGGAAGATGGACTTAGCAACATGGATTCATTTCCTTTATCCATACTAGGTGCACAAACATGAATGGAAGACATCACTAGAGGCTACATGGCCCAAGGAAAGCAAGGAAGCTTTCCATGGGGCACACTCTTGTCCTGAGCCCATGATCAAGAAGGGGTAGAAGACAAATCATGATGGGCATCATTTGAGGGCTAAGTGGGGGAAGGTGCTATAAATTTTAGACTAAGTTCACCAAGCTTCTACTTTTGACAAGAAAGGAACATTACATCTTCTTACCTGGATGTTAGTGCCCTGTCAAAGTAGGCAAAAAATGATCAATGGAGAAGTCCCCACAAAATACAAAAGGGTAGTGACCAATATCTTAAATAGTGTGGATGATACCCTTGTGAGGAAACTTAAGAAATTTATGAACTACCAAGGGGACGACTACCATTGAGATCAACTAGGGGATACCTAGCTTCACCTAAAACAGGTCCAACTTTGAAATCATGACAAATGTTGAGAGCGTGGCCTTGGGTCCAACCTAGACCATTAAAGTGGTAGAGTGAAAAGGGATAACAGACAACCCATTGTGTGTCCTGATGGTGGCAAATCACTTGTCATATTTCCCACGGTTTAAAATTTTGACGAAACAAGTATGGTTAACCAAGGCACTCCTGAAAAAAGATGTCATAGGTCAATGTTAGGATACAAAGGGAAGACAAATTTCCACCATATGGCTCATCCTAAGGAGTGAAAGTAATGTTTTTCTAAAGCACCCTCTAAGTTGGTGGGGAAATTAGAGTGATGGTCAACATCTCTAGTAGGACTATCACTTGAAAAGGAAAATGATTTGACAAAGAGGCTTCTAGTTCATGTAAGGTTCACCAAAATGTGGAGAAGGAAAAGTGCACTAACATCAAGACCAATTAAAATCTCAAGGGATGAGCTATCCCTTACCCCACCTCACTAATACTAGTGCTCTAGTGAGCTAGGGGATCAAGACACTAAATGCAATTAAGGAGGATTTATGAACTAAGAGATTAGGTGTAGCTAGATTAAGTAATTATAATTATTAAAGACGTAAATACACAAAAATGTAAATAACTTAAAGATATAAAAATACTTTTCTTATAGAAACCAAAAGAGCTAACTACAAAGAAATGACACTATAAACTCCACAAACTCATTGCCTTAGATACTTGTGCAAATCAAGCATGACAACCCAGATTAGGGACGAATACATGACGTGTGCCCATCCTATACAGACAGGGTATAGAGACAGTAACAAAAAAATGATGAAAATAATATAATATTAAAATAGAAAGGAACTAAACTAGTTAAAGCTAAGTATGATGACAAAATACAACAAAAGGAAGAAATAAACTACAAAGTATGAGAATAAGTTCAAACAGATAACATCAAATTAGACATTTGATGAAGTGGATGATTCCAACTTTCCTCTCTGTGAGCCTACACAAACAAAAACAATAGAAAATGTTGGCTGGTTGTTTCGAGACTTGCCTCAGTCAGATCCCTTCTTTGGTTATTCCACCTCCATAATAGTTGAAAAGACACGATGGTAAACATAGATAGATAAATGAATTGATAGACACAATAGATAGTAAAGAAAGTAGATAAATTCTATCAAAAACACTCTTGAAGTGAAGAGAGAAGAATCCCTTCAATGAGATGAAATTTGAGTGATGGATCTGTAGAGCCAATGCAATATGAAGAGCCCCAAGATTGCAATGAGAGACCCAAAAACCAACTAGTGAGTGAGTGTACCCAATATGTGAAGAAGTGTCTAGAGAGCTAATGAAATTAAAAAATGGACTTATAATAGCAGGGACGCGAATCTACATACCAGTGAGTGAAGGAATCAACTATTACCATGCAGGTTGGCAGTGTGTAACACTCTACAACATTTTGCATGTGTAGATTCGTAGGACAAGTGCGCACCACGAGGACATCTTGGTGGCATACACGCATCGTGGGTTGTCTAAGTTGCATGGTCGTGATTCTAAGTGGGTGGTGACAAGGCAAAATAGGAGAGCAAGAAAGGTGACATGGAATTTATAATTTTGAACTAAGGTAAGCATAATGCTAAATGGCAAATTACACCAAAATACAATTTTGCAACATTAGAATTATTTAGGTAGAATAGATACTATATTTAGATAGAAACTTTTACATTATTAATTCATATAATCTATCGAGCACTACATACTTTTGACCATCTATATATCTATAAAATAAATTAGGTCAAATTTCCAAATAGAGATTGCCTTACCTATTCCCTTGTGAAATCAATTAAACGAAGTCAAGCAACATCAACGTGGAAGGCACTATAGCGTTTCTTTGACATCAACACTTTGACCGAGAATTTTAGTCATTTATTAGAATTTGACAAGATAAGATAATTGCGTGACATGGGATTGAATAAATAGCAATGACACCTCGTTGCTTTTGCCTACCTAATTCTTGCATGGCACGCTTCTAAAGTTTCTGACTTACGGAACGGTGGTATTCTATGTTGAGATTCGGGTGGTGATTACATCGAAATTACGGCAGTTGGTTCGTTGAAGTCGCAATAAGAATGTAGTGGAGTTGGGTAGGTGAAGCCAAGCCAATTGTCAATGCATTAATTTAGTCTCCTGAGTCAGGTAATTGGAAGTCGGCATTGGAATTGACTGCATAAGTTGTACCTGTTTTTAATGGAGTTTGATGACAACCTGGAGCATCGATTTTCTTTCTATTCGCTGTCATTATTATTTCAGCACTTTGCTCAGCAACTTCCCATTCGATAAACTGTTTTTCAAGTCTCATATTGTTGGTTTCACGCAATTACTCATGTTAGGTTACGCTTAGAGAAACAATTCATATAAAAAGAATGCAGACAGTTGAAAGACCAACGGTTCCAAACAATACGTAGTTAAAATAAATAGAACTTACTCTATAAGAAAACAAGAATCGAGTGTTAATTCATCTTTCTGTCAAGATCTCATATTCTTTGTACTTTTGCAGACAAGTAATCTTTTTCCATGCTATAATTTGTCTTTACATTAAAAAAAATTAGACTTCAGCTGTCCTTGCTGATTTGGGTCTCTGTGTAATGATTCTTAATTTTCAACTTGAATTACATCTCCTAAACTTTTCAACTTTATTGAGCCTCCATGAAATTTAGTATTTTTCTTTTCCAAATTAAAAGTGTGTTAACAATTTCTTTTATTATATCATTAAATAAATATTTAAAATGAAAAAAAAATTAAAATAAGTAGCACATATAATTTAGGTTTTTATATATAGTAAATAAAATAATTTAAAAATAAGACAAAATAAAATTTGAATATATAAAATAATTCTACATTATTATTTTTCAATAATTTTTAAGTAGACGTATTAAAGATATCTATATTAATTTATTACACTAACGAATTTAATTGAATAGAAATGTCAATAATAATTTTATTTTTTTATTTTTCATGGATGTACAGATTTATGAGCATGGTTGCCCTCGGAGCAGCCTGCCTTAGGCTGACCTTTTCCACTATGAGCTAAGGACTGAGGGGTAGGGCATTGGAGCCATTCAACTTTACCAGTAGACCAAAGACTCATTGACATAATAATTTAAATTTAAAAATAAGACAAAATAACATTTGAATATATAAAATTATTATAAATTATTATTTCTCTATAATTTTTAAATAGACTTATTAAAGATATCTATATTATTATAAATTTACCATTCAACTTCAGTAGACCAAAGACCCATTAAGATAATAATTTAAATTTAATCCAAACTCAGAAATGAAAATACACATAAGAAAACATAGTTGAAATTTGATTACAATTCTAGATAACAATAACCAATTTATAAGAGCATTGCCATTGCTGTGACTTTGCATCGCATGCCTGAGATACAATATTTCACTTTTTTGAAACAATAGGCCCATAGGGCAATAGTTAACGAGAGATTTTAGCTAGCTAGGATGCTTCTTTCAAGCTACGTTGGAAGGCTATCAGAAAGTATAAAGAATGGTATATGTATATAAAAATCTCAGAAATTCCCTCAGAAGTAGAGACCAACGCTTAGGATAATGGGTGGTTTTGTGTTGCTTGGCAAGTCTCTGAAATCTCTTTAAAAACACTTTCATGGTGGCTATTTTGTGAAAGAATAGGGTTAGGACGAACACTTAAGTGCAACATCGGAATCCCCTTGCCAAAGGTCAATGCCTGGCTTTGTATTTCTCTGCAAATTTTTGAAGTCTCTCCAATGCAACTTCCATAGTGGAAGTACTCATTTCAGCAAAACAGACTCTAAACCAGCCAGGCTCCATGCACTTGAAAGAAGACCCAGGAGAAATATTCAGTTTGGCCTCGTACAAGATACCTTTCCATAGTTTTAACTCACCCTCTAAGTCTTTTGATAGAAGTAGATGACTCATGTTTACCCAACAGAAAAGGCCTGCATTCGACCCTTCTAAGATTTCAATGCCAGCTCGCTTAAACCCTGCAACAATCAAACTATGCCTTTCTCGTAACCTCTTCTTATTCTCATCTATGTAAGCATTAACGAATTCTGGATCTGAAAGCATAGTGGATAATAAATGCTGTGTCTGAGTTGAAATCATGGTGAAACTGGACATTCTTCTAGCTGTTGTGACAACTGTATCATTATAAGAATAAATTGCTCCAATTCTGAAGCCTGGAAGACCCATGTCCTTTGATAAACTGTACACAATGTGCACATTATCTGGGGTATAATTTTCCTCTGCAACAATCTCTGCAATGCTGTGAAACTCTGGAGAATGGAAGACGGAGCCTGCATAAATCTCATCACACACAAGATGTATTTTCTTCTCATTTGCAAAAGCAAGCAGCATCTTCAATGTCTCAGCACCTGATATTGTGCCCAATGGGTTGCATGGATTTGTTATGAGAATTCCTTTCACCTTCTTATTGAGATCTTTGGCTCTCTTGTATGCTAATTCCACTTCAGATTTGGTGATTTGGAAGTTGTTTGAGCTCCGACAATGGATTGGCTCAATCTCTACTCCTGTTCGCCACCTCAGATCTCTATCAAAACTACAGTAAAAAGGAATAACTTCAGATAAGAACAGTTTCCAACATATTCATCATTATTGCAACACTAAGAACCAACATAAGGTTAAAAACCATCATTTCTGTGAGGGCAACTTACGCAGGGTAATAAGGAGATGGTACTAGGAAGACATCTCCTGGATCAGCAAGGCAAAACATTAGCACCTCATTAGCTGCAGTTGATCCAGCAGCATTTACCATTCTGTCAGGATCAAATCTCACTTTGTGTCCTCTCAATGCCTCCATGAAATATGCCATAGCCTGTAATGACAATTCATAAAACTCATTAAAAACAATTTTGCTGAAGTAAAGTTTGGTTTTCACAATAGGAAGGATTATTTTTCTTCATTTCTAATCTTCATTGTCACACAAAATGTTTGGTGCCATATTTTTATCAAAATGGTAATTTTTTTTTAAAAAGTAACTTTTATTTTATTTTGAAGTTGATTCCGCGTGCCTACTGGCCTCCTAACACTGTTTCAATCTACCAACATTTATATTCTAAGTCAACCCATTAAAACTTCAAACCAAAAACAATAAAACCCATCCTGCCTTTGAAGCTTATTGTTACCTTTCTGTATTCTGACAATCCATGATAATCCTGATAGAGTGCCAAGTCCTTGAATGAATCCAAACACTGTTCAGAAGTAATTGTTGCCTCTGGGTGCTTTATCAACCACTCTTCCATCAAATCAAATGAAAGCTGCAAAGAAAAATGAGTAGTGAAATTTAGACCTCTAAACAACAATTATTGCAAGTACGTCATTTATTTTCTTCATTTTTAGCATCATTCAAAAAAAGCCCAGACAAACTCCATAGCCTGTCAATGTTAACATTTTAACTTTTAATATGGAAATATTCTCCATGTGTGCACAAAAAGCCTAATGTGAATTTGCAGCTTATTATACCTTATCAGTAAGAATACTATTCTATGATCTATGATCTGAAATATTAATTCTTATTTAGATAATCCTAATATACAACTCAAAATATTTATTCTTATCTTAATAATAAATCATATAAAATGACTCCAAACATTTATCTTTATCTTGATAATAAATCGACCTCAAATATTTATATAGATAAAAAAAATTATACTGTGAACTCTCAAAGCAATACTATGAACTATAAAATTTATCCTCCTCCAAAGGAGAATACTTTTGAGTTCCTACAAAACAAACAAAACATGTTTTTGGGCTGTTTCGCACTACCGTATTCTCTGCAAGGCCCATCTGGATAACCCCGTGAGGATTGAGCTTTTCATCATATGGATTATTTCGATACTCCTCCCACCCAGCAAAGTAAGGCGAATCCTCCCCATGTAGGCTACCAGTTGCCATCTTAGACAGACTTATTTCCGTCTTATCAACACTATCAAAACTTGCACTAAGGCAGTTGTTTTCTTCACAATCGAAGATCTTCATTTTAACACAACAACAGCAATTGAAACCCACAAACTATAGTGAAATCTCCCGCACTGACAAGGCTCTCTTTTAAATACTTGATTTAGCTTTATCTACAAGAAAGCTCAAAAACCAAGTTGTGTGAAATTAATCACACCCACGCCCCTTATATACTTAAATTCATTGAAAATAAGTCAAAAGCGTGTGGGCACTATGAAACTTTCCCTGAACTTTCCGAAAAGGGGACATAGTACCAGGTGGCAAAGAAATATAATGGTATATGCAGACAAATGAGCTGTAGGCAATACGGTCTTAAATAATCAGAAAAGACATATAACATTTAATTATTTATCATTTATTTAGCATTTGGAAACAAATATTATAAATTTTGACTTTTCCTTATAGGGAACGGCTACAGACATGAAATAATTAAGTGCAAAATATGTTTTAGAAGCTTGTTTCTGTTAAAATCTTATCCGGTGCACAGAACTGCTGCTCACATATGTTTTTAAGCCCTTCCTAACAGTGATGTTCAAATTAGGATAAGAATATAAATTATACCGAAATGCACGGCTATAAACCAAAAAATATTTTCCTCGTGATTATTCCTGTTTGTCTGCTGTTTAGCCGTTTCAAAGTCGAATGCTTTGAATCTACGGATCAAAAGTCCTGAATTTTGTGCATTTGGTCCGTCAAAGACGTTTAAAATGTCTAGGGGGCGTGGGAACATTTGAAGTCTGTGAAAAGTCGGATTTGCCATGCAATAATTAGGGTTTTTTTCAAATTACAAGCTCGGATAAATACAATTCAGCCATGGTCCAACTTTGAACAGTTGTCTGTATTAAATTTATTGGCCGTCGTCTGCCCAGATTTCACGGAGGGTACAGTTAGTCCAAATTAAATCGACTTAAAATGCATCATAGTATTAGAATTAGAGGTATATAAGCGTAGAGTTTCTCCCCTAATCAAACACTTATTATGTCTGTTATTTCCTTAAACTTCGTACAGATAATGCCGAAGAACACGTAGAAATTGAGCATGTTTTTTGTAATGGGCAATTGAAGATTCAAAGAAATACTTGAGCTCTTCTTAGTCCTTGCTTTTAGGCAAATATTATGTTGCTTAGATTGTCTAATCACTTATTAGTAAATGTCTAATCAAGGGTATAGTCTAATAATCAAGTCATCATACTTTTGTGGAGTCACCAAGGTTCAGACATTCATTAGATCACTAAGTTTGCAAGTCATGTATCTTTATTCGGTTAACATGTTTGTAAGACGTGTGCTTTCGTTAAGTTGTTGTGCTTTTAATTTGTGGTTCTTAATTAGAATATTGAGCTGCTGGTTTAAACAAGTGTGATAATATGACAAAGTTTGTCCCCTGGTCAAACTCTTTTTAGGTTTTTTTTTGTTTCCTTAAAACTCGTTTAAATTATACTGGGAAACTTGGGAAACTTGTACACATGAGCAGGTGTTTTATAATGAATAATAATTAACAATACGAAGAGCTCTAGTTAGTCCTTGTTTTTCGATAAATACATTGTTCAAACTGTCTAATTAGTTATTATTTGTAAGTGCATCGGTATAAAATAATGATCAGGTAATAATATTGTTATGGCAGTCATTAAGTTCGCATCTTTGTTGAGCCAACATACTTAAATGATGTGTGTCTTTTTTGAGTAATTGTGCTCATAAGTTGTGTGCCTTCATTGGATCATTGAAATGATAGAAATAAAGAAATGTGGTAGTGCCTTGGGGACAAAGGTGCCCTAATAGTGGTCTCAACAATAAAAACAATGTAAAGATATCTCCCTATATGTGATCTACATGTTTAGATCAGGATAGAAACCCATCTAACATCAATAATTAAATGTTACTAAGTGTACCTTTTGCAAATCAAAAGTTAAAAAATTCTTTACCCAAAATAACTAATTATCTTTTATCAAGTTAAGGTGCAAATATTCTAACTGAAATTTTTTTAAAAATAAATAGTGAGCATTTTGATTAGCTAAAAAAATTTATCTCTGATTTTTATCGGCTAATACTCACTTGTTATTCCATTCTTCACATGGTTTCACAGAACTAGGGTATGTTTTATTTTGAGAGAAGGATATTTGGTAGTAAAATAATGACATATGTAACCTTTACCAAACAACTAATGTGTAGACATAAGACTAGTTCATATATCAACCACTTACATTTCCACCTACACAGACATAAACACATGTATATATGTATATACATACATACATACATACATTTAAAGGAGGGGGTTGTTAGGATTAACAAGACAGAAATAATAGTTACATGCAAATATAACTAATATCATAAAATAATAAACCACACACAAGAGAACACAAGACACAAAGATTTAACGCGGTTCACCCAATCCTTGGGCTACGTCCACCAACAGTGAGTCCAATATTTTATTATCCAGTGATTACAACCTGATTACAATTTGTAATCCCTTACAGCTCAATACCGCCACAAGAAGCTACTAAAACATACATCATGAAATCCCTAACCCTAAGCCATATTATACAATAGTTTGCCGCTTTAGGGTTAGAATGAGTTACAACATGTCGGTAAGGGCAGGAGGAAAAGTGTACAGTACTTTCCTGATCAGTCACCATAAGCCAATAGGGATTTGCTACTGTCGAGATGACAAGACCTCAAAGATAAAATAACCCAATGTTACCTCAAATTATGAGCATTCTCATAAACTAGGAAGACTAAAGTGAAAGAGAATAACTGACTATATATAACTTGAAAATACTAAATAAATAAAAAGTGCAGATTCATTGAGATATTCTGATTACTGAAATATAAATCTCAAAATGTGTACCTTACACCTTTAAACTGGAAAGATCTTTGCCTCAAACACCAACACACCACAAGGCTATCATCCAAATGGATAGAGGGAAAATGAAAAAAGCTCCAAAATCACAAGTCTAGAAGCTCCTTGCACTTTGTGAACCTATTTTCTTGTAGAGTGTGATGTTGATTCTACCATTTTTGTTCTCGTTAATGGTTGACATTAATATTAACATATCCTATGCATAGATGTGGATTAGATGTTTTGGTGATCCAATAGAGTGTGCTTCAGATGATCTACTACAAAGATTTATCTTTTGTTGTATTAGTGTTGGCTCCATTTATCTTGCAACATAATGTGGTTCTTTTGTTTGGGTTCGTTCCTATTTGGAAACTAGTTATTGTGCTTTCATCTAAGTATTTTTATTGTAATGTATAGACCATATCCGTTGGTTCTCAAGATTTGAGTGATGGTGTAGTGTGTTGTATTGAGCGAGGTGGTCCACGTTTCATTCCTTACCACTGCAGGAATGCTTCAATGTGGCCTATTTCAAATTGCATTAGGATGACCTATTTTTTGGCATGGCATGGTATAAGAGAGAGATGATTCTATTTATTGTGGTATGCTTGTATATGAGTAATATGCAAAGTAAATATGAATCCAACAAAAGACGGTCTATGAATTGATGTGTATGTGAGTTGATGAAACTGGTAGCTGAATTTTTAAATCATTTTTGTGCTGCTGATTATTTGTATCAGTGTTGGCCCCATTTATCTTGCAACATAATGTGGTTCATTTGTTTGGCTCCATTCCTATTTGGAAACTAGTTATTGTGCTTTCATCTAAGTATTTTTATTGTAATGTATAGACCATATCTGTTGGTTCTCAAGATTTGAGTGATGGTGTAGTGTGTTGTATTGAGTGAGGTGGTCCACGTTTCATTCCTTACCATTGCAAAAATGCTTCAATGTGGCCTATTTCAAATTGTATTAGAATGACCTATTTTTTGGCATGGCGTGGTATAAGAGAGAGATGATTCTATTTGTTTTGGTATGCTTGTATACGAGTAATATGCAAAGTATATGTGAATCCAACAAAAGACGATCTATGAATTGATGTGTATGTGAGTTGATGAAATTGGTAGCTGAATTTTTAAATCATTTTTGTGTTGCTGATTATTGGTGACAGTGACTTTAGTGGTGGATTCATTTTTGTTACTTATATTTTAGCACTAAGCCTATTTGTACTAGCAGTGAGCCTTTCTAATATCTAGGTAGTTATACCAACCGATAGTGAACCTTACCAATAGTGAGAAAACCAATTTAGTAAGCCCTTGTAAAAATCAACTTAATCAGTGTTCTATTCAGGAGAATTAGTTTTTTCATGGTTTTCCCCATCTTGGGTTCCCACGTAAAGTCTGATGTTCATGTTGTTGATAGTTTTGTACTTTCATGTTCATGTATGTTATAAGTTTATGATTTCTTTAAGTATTCACTAGATTAATGAGGGTTAAGAAAAAATTTTAAGAATAAATAATTCACATCCCCTCTCAGTTATTCGATTTATTCAAAAATTGGTATCAGAGCTTTGGTTCTTTGGAGAAAGATTAATTGCTTGAGGTAGATTCAATGTTACACAAATTGAATATTCCTATGTTTGATGGAGCTAACCATAGTTTCTAGAAAGATAAGGAGATAGGATACATGATTTTAATTAGTTAAACCACTTGAAAAAATATGGAGACAAAGTATGTTGCACCTCTAAATGGACCTACTACTCAAGATGAAATTTTAGCTTATGGGGTAAAAGCACAATAAGTTGTCACCCTTTTACAAAGGAAGAGGCTAACAACACAAAAACTGAAAAACTTCAAGGGCATAAAAGTCACATTTCTGTTGAGAATTTGAAGATGATGTAAACTGATGAAATGTGTAAAATAGGATGAATTTTATGCCTATAATTTTAAAAAATTAATTTGAGCAAACATTAATATGTTTTTTTTAATTTTTTAGGTCTATTTTTTATATCCTAAAAATACTACAAATAAGGGAGTTCACTTCCCGTCAAATCATTATAAGTAAAACATTTTTTTTCCCCCCAATTTTAGAATATGTTTTAGATGACATGTATATCTAGTGCAGGAAAAAAGAAAGAAGTTTTTTCGATCTATAGTTTACCCCTTATAAGTATAGAAAGTTGACCTTACCTAAAATCAACAGTTTTTGTCTCCTGTCACTTTTACCCTATCAAAACTATACCAAAAACCAAATAAATTATGTATTCTTGAAGAGGACTCTCTCCTCTAGTGCTGTATATAATTTTAAAAATTTTCTGAATTGATTTAGTATTTTTCTATATTTTCTGAATCGACGTCTTCTCAAAGTTTAATATACCTACATGTAATTTTTAGCAAATTTGTTTAACGTTTTGTAGATGAAACAATATAAAATTTATATGTCCAGAATCATACTTTTGAGATCTAGAAAAGGGTACTTTTAGTTTTTTAACATTTTCTATTTTGATCTAAGAAAGGAAGAAGAGAAGTGAAAATTCTAGTTTTTTTTGTGTTTTTGGTGGTTTGGCTGCCAACATGGCATGCCACCTAAGTAGACTCAGCCAAGTTCGACTGGGCCAAGTCTGACTAGGCCGAGTCCAACTCAGCCGAGTCCTCCTAGGGGTTGGCCCCACTCAAATAGCCTAATAGTGTGCAAATGAGTGGTTTGTCATTTTTTTTATATTAAAAATATTATTTAGACTCGGCCGAGTCATACTCGACCGAGTACCACTCGGCCCAGTCTAATGGGCCACGTAGACGCCATTCAGCACTGCATGGCACCTATGTGTACTCAGTCATGTTAGACTTGGCCGAGACTAACTTGGTTGAGTCTAACTGGGCCGAGTGATTTGAGTTAGCCCAAAAGGTGACACTCGATTGTGCTTTTACCCTATGAGGAGAATGAGAAAGAAAGGCATGATATTTTTAGTTCTTTATCAAAAATTAAGTCTACTAAGGTTATTTCATTGAAGATTTCTTATAAAGTTTTGGAAAAATTGAAAGAGATTGATGAAGGAAATGATATAGTTAAGTTATCTAAGAATCTAACAACTAAACATCAATATTTGAACATGAGAATGGAAGAAGGTGAAGATATTACAAGTTACTTTCAGATGGTTGACATTGCAATGAATGAAGTCATGAATCAAGGAGGTATAGTATTACTCATGAAGATGTTATGAAGAAAATCTTGATGACCTTATCAAGGAGCTACAATAACAATATATTTTTGATCAAGAGGAAGTTTATGTTATGAAAAATTTTACCAGAGAACAATTGTTTGGTGCCTTGAATGTGTTTGAGTTGAGAAAAGAAGATCTGAGATAGTCTTTAAAAATACAAAGATAGAGGAATATCTAGATGATGATGATTCAAATCAGATGGAAGTAAAATTGTGAGAAATATACATAAAGGTACTAGAGAATACAAAGGTATGTTACCCCTTAAATACATTAGATGTGGAAAAATGTGGCATTTAACCATTAGGTGTCTAGCATAGTAACCGATAGAAGTTTAAGAAGTTCAATAAGAGAGCCTACTAAGTTAATGAAGATGGTTGTATATTAGATGATGAATTAGATCAGAAAGATTTTTTATTTTGCAGAACAAGAAAAGCCTAGATTTGATATTTCTAACATTTGCCCAAAAGCTAATGATAATACTAAGATTGCATTATTTCTTAGAATAAATAAGAATGAATAGCTAACTAATAATAGATATTCAAATCATCTAATTGGTGATAAAAGAAAATTTGTAACACGTGAGCAATTTGATGGTGGTCCTATCCGATTTGGTGATGATAAGGAAGCATATATTATTTGAATTCATTCTATTACTTTTGATGGAAAGTGTAGAATTTGAGCAATACAAATCCACAAGACCCGAAGATCACCTGCATGCAAAAATCTGTTACAAAGAGGTAGAGACAATAAGAGGGAAAGGGTTTGACTCAAAAAATGTGAAAAAAAAATATCCTCAATAATTGAATGAATAAAATATACAATGGACCAATCCTTATAAAGGAGATCAAAAACCTAGAAGGGTAAACCCTAGAAAGAAAAAGTGCATGTAATAATTAATTTAATTATTACATGACTAATGCATGCATGTTTTAAAAATAAGATGACTAATGCATGAGTGTTTTAAATATAAAATGACTAATGCATAGTGTTTTAAATATAAAATGACTAATGCAAATGCATAAAGAGAGATCTTAAGAAGGGATTAAAGTTAATTTAATTAACATAATTAAATTAATACTTTACTCTAACACCCCCGCCCCCCCCCCCTTAAGATGAGAAACAATAGAAGAAAGAAAAGGAAACTATAGTGATGAAAGCAAACAATGTGCCCCGAAAACATGGCATGATGAGGTACCCAACACAACCAAATCTCTATAAAATGGAGAAATAGAGAAAACCACATGGGAAAAACTCTACTCCAAAAAGAGATATAAATAGAAGGAAGAAATGCCTCATCATTGAGACCCCCCAAGGACAACTTCCTTCACCCCAAGCATAGAACACATCTGAAGATATCATGGGGATGCAAAAGGTTTAGTGAAGATTTCAGCAACCTGCTCAACAGTGAGAATGTACTCAAAACTTAGAGCCATCCTAAATCAAATGCTTGATGAAATGCATATAAAGCTCAATGTACCTGGTCTGCTGATGCTAAACTAGGTTACGAGAAATATGTATATCACTTTGATTGTCACACAAAATAATAGTGGGACAATTAGGAGGAAAACCAAACTTTGTCATCAACTACCAAAGCCACAAAACCTCTTAACTAGCTAGCACATCTTCTCGGTACTCTGCCTCTATAGATGATAATGCATGAGCTATCTACTTCTTGCAAGACCATGTGATAGGACCAAAACCAAGGAAAAAGATAAAGCCAGAAGTAGACCTTCAATCAATAGTATCACTAGCCCAATCCGATTATATGTAACCAACAATGTGAGGATCCCCCGATGTATAGTAAATATCATAAAAATTAGTACCTCAAATGTACCTCAAGATACATTTGGTTTCTTGCCAATGACTCTCATGAGGATCATGTGAGAATCTAGATACAATGCCAACCACAAAGGAAATATCAGGATGAGTGTGTTTCAAGTACAACAAACTACCCACTAGTTGTCTGTATAATTTGAAATCCATGGTAGAAGTAGAGAAAGTTGTAGATAAAACAAAACTAGATTGAAAAGGTGTGGGAGAAGGATTCCAATCAAACATGTTGAACCTCTAAAATGTATCAAGAGTATACTTATGTTGGAGTATGGAAATCCCATCCAAAGATTGAATAACCTGTAGGCCCAAAAAATAGTGCATAAGTCCAAGATTAGTCATCTCAAACTACTCTCTCAATGCACACTGAACACTTTGAATCATAGCCTGATGAGCTACATGTAATGATGACATCATCAACATATAGCACAAGTATCAATAGATCAGACCCATGACATTGAATGTACACTATAGGATTGGAATGATAGTGTGTGAAGTGTGAGACAAGAAAAAAAGAATCAATCTTCTCATACCAAGCCCTAGGGGCTTGTTTGAGACCATATAGAGACCTCTGAAGTCTACACACCATAGAAGAGTTATGCACAAAACCCTAAGGCTGCTCCATGTAGATTTCCTCTTGCAAGTCTCCATGCAAAAAAGCACTCTTTACATCCATCTAATATATTGTTCATCCTTGAGAAGATGCAAGAGATAGTACAGGGCATATAGAATTCATCTTGGGGACAAGAGAAAAGGTCTCAAAGTAATCAATACCCTCTACCTATGAAAATCCCTTCGCCACAAGATGTGCCTTATACCTATTAATAGAACCATCTACAACAAGCTTGGTATGGTACACCCACTTGCACCAAACCAACTTCCTTCCTTTTGGAAGAAAACAAAGATCCCAAGTGTGATTCAAGTAATCAAAGAAGAATACTCCTCATCCATAGTCCTATCCCACTCAAGATGACTTGTCACCTCTGAAAATCTCTAAGGATCATCCAAAATAGCATGACTTAATAAACCAGTACCAGATGCTAGAGCATGAGTGTGACAAGTATATCAAGGATCACCTATCAAAGGTCCAGATGTATCTACAATATCATGAGCTCACTTAGGCACATGTGTAACATCTGGTGGAGGTGGGGAAGGTGGAGTATCATCTGAATCTTCCTTAGAGAAGATAGAATCTTATAGAGGAGAAGATGAAGAACTAGGTATTCAAGAAGAAGCTAATGATGGACAATCCATATGAGGATAGCGCTCATCAAACTAACCATGTCACCGAAATAAGACTTCCATGTAATTAGGATCAAACAACATGTACATCTTCAGATCCTCATAGTAGCCAAAAAAATTAGCGGTCGGCTTTTCCTCTCCATGGCTTTCCTCTAAGCATCTGGAATAAATGCCCAAGCCTCACTACCAAAAACTCAAAATGTAGAAACATCAGGATTGACATGAGTCCAAGCGTCCTCATGAGTCAAATGTTGTAATGCTTTATGAGGCATCCAATTTTGAATATAGTTGGCACAATTGATAGCCTCATCCCAAAAAGAAGCACTCATAGCTTGAGACTATAGCATACAATTATCCATCTCTTGTAATGTTTTGTTCTTTCTCTCTACACTCCCATTCTATTGAGTGGTATGAGGAACTGTGAACTGATTTTGTAAACTATGCTCAGTGCAAAAATCTTTGAAAGACTGATTCACATATTCCTCCCCATTGTTAGTGCATATATTCTTGACAGAAAGACCATATTTCTTCTCTACAAATGTCTTAAAGATTTGAAATGAATCAAAGACATCAGACTTGTACTTAAATAAGTAGACCCATGTGCATCTGGAGAAATCATCTATGAATGTGATTACATATTGAGCACCACAAAAAGGAGTGAGAAATGGCATAAGATCACTTTGTATCAACTCCAAATGTGCTAGAGCATGTGAGGATCTACCTGTCAAAAAGGGATCTCTATGATGTTTTCCAAGTACACAACCTCGACAAATATTGTCAGTACAAGAGATCTGAGGTAGCCCAATCACTAGCACTTTTTTACTCATTTGTTGATATCTGTAGTTGACATGGCCAAAAAGCTCATTCCAAAGCTTTCTCATTGTGTCTGCATGAGCAACAAGAGAAACACAGGTAGAATTGGAGCTCTCAAAGCCATCAAACATGTATAAGTGAGTCTTTGAATCAAGACTCCCAGTAGCGACAACCAAATCAGGATCATGGAGGTCTTGAATAACCACATCATGTGGTGAGAACTCAACTATCTTACCAGAGCCAGAATGAAAATTATGATAAATAGACAGGAGGTTCATAGAAATGGCTGGAGCTAAAAGAAAATCCTATAGAGAATCACCATCCAATGAAACAGTTCTAGAACCTATTGTTGGAAAGTTGACTATACTAGTGTTTATGACTAAGTTTAGTGTTTTCATTATGGCAACAAAGTCATATGAAGTTTTGAGTTCAGCACAATAATTTAGAAGATCATAATTTGGCTAAGTATGGAAGAAAGAGCAGACAGTTAAGTACCTGATGAACAGAGCATCAACGCATGTGCGTATGATCAAGTTTTGGTATGCACCCTTGAAGATAAGATTTTGAGTATGTAATCATGCTAAGTCTAAGAATGCATGATCGGATGAGTTAGTATGAAGAAGTTACAATGAGTTGAAGTGACAGAGTCATTGAGCGGCAGAACAGAATAGAGCATGAAACCGACTGGAAAGATTTTGATTAGCGATTATTATTTTGTTTTGTTAAGGCTATGCACCTATTTTAAATGTGTTGTAAACATGTTAATAGAAATGTATGTAAACACGCTTGAGCCAATTCATTTGGAAGCATTGTATGTAATAGGTTATAGGCCAACTTAGAAAATAGTTTTGGTTGCGCCTATATATAAGACACGCGCTTTTGTATTTGAGCATGTAGTTGATATAAAAGATGTAATAGAAAAGTAGAAGTATGTGAATTATGTGTTAAAGAGAAGTAAGAATGTTATAGAGCTTTACAAGAGGTTAAAGCTTCAGCGCACAAAAGGAGCTGATCAGACAACTAGTGTCATAGAAGTAGTTCACCCTTGCAGATATAGTGTGTATCTGATATTCAGGAGGCTGTTTACTTCTCTATTGAGTAGTCAACTCTAACAGTGAGCCTTCCACCCCTAATAGGGTTTGTTACTTCAAGACTCCTAACAGGGTCCAACCTTTGACGAGGTTATTGTACTCAACATTGTAAAGACTTCTCCTAACAGGGAAAAGGTGTTAGGAATGGGAACCCTAAGAGGGGGGTGAATCAGTGTTCACTGTATTTTATCTTTTCACTTAATCTTTAAACTGAACTTAAATGCTTAAGTACTGAAATGAACATCCACATAAACATGAAACATGAAATCAACTCATAACACCAATATGGTTACGGGGAAACACAAATAGGTAAAAACCCCAATGGGAATTGACACCCACTAATATTATGTACTAGGGTATGTGCAGGATCATGGTATGCCAAACTAGGCCCTTAAGTGGCAATGAAAATTCAGAAAATTAGGTTTACGCAAGTTGACATAAAAATTTGAACAAGTTATAAGTATTATATCAAAAATATGTAAGAAGAGAATATGTAGAAAATTGAATTTAGTTTCAAGTTACTAGGCCTTTTTTGAAAAATAATTATTATATATGTTGAAAATTTCAAATTTCAATGTAGTAGTACAAAAATTTCAAGAAAAAATAAGAAGTAGGTGTATGTCTGACCACATTAAACACAATCAAATGATTTTTTTTTACAATATCCTAGATATAAGTAGTAGACTCATGTCCGGATATGACACATATTTTTTTTTAATTTATTTCCAAGTAAATAATTAATTATGATTTTTCTTTGACAACTTTTCTAGAATACAAAAACTCTTGTGTCTGACCATGTTAACTTAGTCTAAACTTTATCAAATTGAACACTTTTTTTATTTTTCTTGTAGTAGGAAAATCATAGAATGTGACACATGTTTTGGATTTAAAAAATGTTATATAGTTTGAAAGTTATAGCCATTTTTCAATAAGTTTATCAATCAACTCGAAAGATAATAAGTAGGTGTATGTCTGACCACATCAAACAAAATCCAATAATAATATTTTTTTATAAGATTCTAGATAAAAGTAGTAGACTCATGTCTGGATGTGATGTATATTTTTTCCAAGTAAATAATTAATTATGATTTTTCTACTACAAATTTTCATGAATATAAAAACTCTCGTGTTTGACCACCTTAACTTAGTCTAAACTTCATCAAATTTAAAGAATTGTTTACTATTATTGTATTAGGTGAAGCATAGAATGTGATGTATATTTCAGATTTCAAAAATTTTATATTGTTTGAATGTTATAGTTGTTTTTCAAAGAGTTTATAAACCAGGACTTCTTTTTCACATCGCCACTTTTTGGCATACCATGATCCTACACATACCCAGTAGTATTTTATGATCCTTGTTAGAAGATCCTTAACCATGTTAGGTGTTTCTTTACAATGTATTAAGTATAGTAGACCTTGTCAAGGGTCAGAACCTATTAGGAGTCTTTTACAATAAACCCTGTTAGGGGTGTGGACGTACTATCCTAGAGCTCACTGCTCAAGTGGTGAAGGCTACAACCTCTTATCTCAGATACACACTATATCTGCTGGATGAAATATTACTATGACACTTCTTGTCTGATCAGTTCCTTTGATGTGCTAATGATTTGATCTCTTTCAAAGCTCTAATTATACATCTTATAGATTTTTCGCACACTTATTTTCTACTTATCACAACTCTATATTAACTTCCATACCAATTACAATGGGTGCATCTCATATTTATATGTGCATACAAAATAAATAACTAGGTCATCCCTTCAACCGATTACATACAACACTTCTAATTGAATTGGCTCAAGCATGTTTGGGTATGTGCAAGATCATGATATGCCAAAAAGTGGCGATGTGAAAAAGAAGTCCTAATTGATAGACTCTTTGAAAAACAACTATAACTTTCAAAAAATATAACATTTTTGAAATCTGAAATATACATCACATTCTATACTTCACCTAATACAATAATAATAAACAATTATTTCAATTTGATGAAGTTTAGACTAAGTTAAGGTGGTCAGACATGAGAGTTTTTATATTCAGAAAAAATTGTAGTAGAAAAATCATAATTAATTATTTATTTTAAAAAAATATAAAAAAATATACATCACATTGAGACATGAGTCTACTACTTTTATCTAGAATCTTATAAAAGAATATTATCATTTGATTTTTGTTAATGTGGTCATACATACACCTACTTGTTATCTTTCTAGTCCTGATTGATAAACTTATTGAAAAATAGTTATAACTTTCAAACTATATAACATTTTTGAAATCCAAAATATGTGTCACATTCTATTATTTTCCTACTACAAGAAAAATTAAAAAAAAATTCAATTCGATAAAGTTTAGAGTAATTTAACGTGGTCAGACATGAGAGTTTTTGTATTCTGAAAAAGTTGTAGAAGAAAAATCATAATTAATTATTTACATGGAAAAAAATTACAAAAAAATATGTGTCACATCCGGACATGAGTCTACAACTTTTATCTAGAATCTTGTAACAAAAAATTATCATTTGATTGTGTTTATGGTGGTCAGACATACACCTACTTATTTTTTCCCTAAAATTTTTGTACTACTACATTGAAATTTGAAATTTTCAACATATAGAATAATTATTTTTCAAAAAAGGTCTAGTATCTTAGAAACTAAATTCAATTTTCTACAGATTCTCTTTTTACATATTTTTTATATAATCTTTATAACTTGTTCAAATTTTTATGTCAACTTGCCTAAACCTAATTTTTTGAATTTTCATTGCCACTTAAGGGCCTAGTTTGGCATACCATGATCCTGCACATACCCATTTACAAACAAACATATTTACATGTCAAAAACCTATTTAAAATAGGTGCATATCCTTTACAACATTAGAATATAACCGCAAATCAAAATGATAACAATCGGCTCCTTACTCTGTTCTTCTCTAGCACACACTAGCTGTGTAACTTCAACTATTTGTAACTTTGTCATACTTGCATATCTGATCATGCGCTCATAAACTAAGCATGAATATAGTCTAACCAACTTATCTTCTAGTGTGCACACCATAACTCGGTCATACACACGTGTCTTGATGCTCTGAGCTTCAAGTACTCTATACATTGTCTAGTCTTCAACACTTAACCGATTTCTGATCTTCTCATCAAGTGCACTAACTCCAAACTACTACATGACTTTGTTTCCATAATGAAAACACTATACTAATTCATATACACTAGTATAGCCAACTTTTCAACAATCTCCCCCTTTGTCATTGATAGCAACAAAGGAATATGGCCAAGTTGCTAACTGTTCCTTAATACAAAAAACTTTTGTCTTATATCTCCCTTATACATAACTTTCTATCTTATATCTCCTTATACATATCTATAACCATATTCTATACATACTCCCCCTTTCACATTAATGACAAAGGTGCTTCAAAATATATATACAACTACTTACTATGAGAGAACATCCAGATATGCTATCTGCAGGTTTTGGATCTCCTTCTTCCAAAATGTGATCAGTGAATTTACAATCAGTAGATGGGCACATAATGCATACTGTAGCTTCTCCATCTTCTCCAAATCTGTGTTAGGACCTTGATCATATGTCACCATGGTGGCATCAATTTCCTTGATATTCTGATTAAGTATGTCTAATGAGGGCGTAAGATCATTCCTTAGCTGATTCTACCTAGCTCTTATGTTGGACATCTCCTTTTCTGCCTTCTCAATCTTATCTATCTATCCTTGGTAGACATTATTGCACATGTTCACATCAACTGATGGATCTTCCACTAATTTCCTTATTCTTTCTATCATATCTTTAGCCTCTTGTATCTTTTTGTACAAATCACTAGTCAGCTTGTCTTGGTTCATACAATCAGCAATAATCTTTATGCCCTTTTCTGCAAACTCCTTCAAGGATGCTTGACCAGTCTTTAATGAGCTCGGGTCAAGTGCATAGTTGCTAACCAATTCACTAAGCCTCTTCTTCAAATATTTATCTTCTACAACTAGGGATGCAAAATCTTCTAGGCTAGAGAAATTATTCTTGAACTGTGAAATGACTGCACTTACATCATCAACGGAGTGTACCTTGGACACTTTCTTGTTTGTTGGTAACAAATTGTTTAGGATGGTTACATATTCTACAAGGAGGGGATTTCTCATCACCTATTTCTCCTTGGCTTTCTCCATAGCTAAGATGATGAACTTGATCAGGTCTTCTTCTCCCCAAGAGTCCAAACTAGTTGTGTCGGGTGTCAAAGTTGACAACAATGCTGCTGAGGGATTGATAGGAGTGCTATCCATCACTTCTTGTTTTACCTTGATTATTTCAACTGATGGTTCATTTTCTTTTCTTTTTAATGATTCTTTTTTTTTATGCTTCTTTTTTTGTTTGTTCTTCTTTCTTTTCTTCTTTTTCATCTGTTATATCTTCAATCAATATTTCTTCTTGATGAATAGGAGTGTTACTGCATAATTTTTCAGCCTCTTGAGTGTTTACAAATGCCTCTTCAAACTTGTCCAGATCCATATCTATGGCCGCCATAGTAACTTTTATATTGTCAATGAAGATTGAATCATTCTTAGGTGTCTCTATCATGGGCACAGTCTTCTCTACCTCTGTGGATGTCTCAACTGTGTGCGCTGAATCCTATGGACCTGTAGATTGTGCATTGATGGTAACTAACTCTTTGGCAATCATTGTGGGTACTTGTGTTGTAGGCATAGTAGATGGATACATGTGCCTATTCATAAAGACCTTCTCAAAGGCTTTCCTTGTTTCCTTTGCAACTAATTCATAGTTCTTTTCCATAATGTGAAAGGTCCTTGACTTGGTTCTGAGATGTGGTTTTACTAGATCTAACAATAAATATTTCTCCTCTAGAGAAAATATAGGAAGGGTTTCATCTAGAATCTTTTCTCTTATCCTTAAATCCTCTTCAATGGCCTGTCTCTTTTGGAACTCTAGGATGTTCCATACATTATCAAGGATCATAGTCTTAAGTTCTAAGACTGTCTTCTTAAGCTTCAACCTATGTTTGACAATCATTCCACGTATCTCTGATTTGTCAATCTCATTGTATTTCTCATAAAAATTTGCTACTTGATCAATTTTGCCTTCATCAACAATTCTTGTACTTAGCACACTGAAACTAGGTTTGAAACTTACTTCAGGAGGTGCTTGAGTGTTCCTTATGTTCCTTGTTACTCTCGAGGATGGATGACCAATGCTAATTTCTTTCTTCCTCTTAGGCATTTCCCTATACTCAGGAGGAGTAGTAAGGTCAATGGTTTCCTTGGGTGCAGAAGGAGTAACAATAGTTTTACCCTTCTGAACATCAGATTTTTCTATCTTCACCTTCTTCAACTTAGGATCATCTAATTCTATCTTTTTTGCATCTACGCTCTCTAATTCCAAAGTAATCTTCTCTTCCCTTGCTTTGTCTAAGTCTTCTTGAGAAACTCCATGAATTCTCAAGATCTCTGATGTACCCTTGGCAACTTTCATTTTTGTTGCTGCACTGTTTAATACTGCATCAACTTATTTTGTTTTCTCCTCATAGGTTCCCCATCTTGGCTCATTAGGGTCTTTAGGTGCTGACAATAGAACTTTAACATAAGCCTCTAGAATAGGCTCTTCCACTTCATATCCTAGTGGATGAATCCACTTTGTTCTTGGTTCAACTGCCTCCATGCATGTTGTGTCTATCTCAACCATGAAGCAAATAGTATCTTTTTATTTTTCAACTATTTTCTCTAGAATTTTGTATCTCATCTGTATCTTGACTCTAAATGTCTTCAACTCTAGTGTCATATAGTCTCTTAGAGTGCTTTCAGTAGATGTCTTGAAGGATATCTGTGGCATGGTAGGAATAGTTTTTTCTAGGTATGAATCTAACACCTTTCCAACAATATGGAAGTACATATAGATAGTTAGGGACCCAAACCTAAATATCTTGGTCTTGTCATGCTTGATTGCCTTAATGTTATCTATTAGTTGTGCACGTAGGATCTCACACAAATTGAACTCACCATTCTCTTTCACAAGTCTTATGGCTGCAAGAATTGTGGCCGCAGACACACTGTTCACCCTGCTGGTGTGTTGGAACCTATAAAATAGTATCATGGACATCAATTTGATGTCATCTTTCTCAATAGGCTCTCTTGTCATTCCGCACCTATCACTTCTTGACTTGCAGGTTTTCTTAACAAGTTTCCTCACATCTTTTTCAATTGGAAGAACGATGCCTGTCCTTGAGAGGCCTGTTATTTCATGAATTAGGTCACTGGTAATTCTGACCAGCACTTCACCTATCCAAAATAGGTCATCATGAATCGTGCTTAGTAGAATCTTGATCCATTCTGATTCGTAGAACTCATATGATGTAGCATACTCCACTATAAGGTGATTATTACACTACGCATACTCACCCATGAAGGTTTTTTCTGGTTTCAACATAGTTTCCATGTGCGCTCTTAATCTATCCAATCCTACTGGTTCTTTCTTACAGTGAATGTATGCCCTAATGTCCCCGACATGCATAACACCCATAGGCGTGCAGGAGAATGCACCTTCTAAGTCATCTAGAGTAGATTTAAATGGGTGCCTCTTAAATACATATCTTTTCTTCTCTGCAACATCAAATACTATAGGAGTAGCCATCACTTACTTGTATAACACTTTCTCAAAGGTTTCCAAGAGATTCTGAATCAACACGACAAACTAGGGTTTTTGCAATCAATCAAATGCACAAGTCACTTGATAAATTGAAATGCAATCCTTCTCAATCAACTACTAGGGCTCTTCTGCTCTCCAATCGCTCTAAATTCAAATGTAATGAGATATTTACAAACTTCTATGTACTTTAAAGTAGAAAATCTGCCATTAATGCTTGTCGTGTAAACCAGGCTGTCACTTGAAAATTTCTATCTTTCATTCTACAAACAATCAACTAGTGCGCTCTTGCACATAGGTTCTACTAGTCTCCAAAAGCTTAAGTCCAAAGGCGCATACTCTGAGAGTGAATATACTAGCCACGTAGGGGGCTAGAGATAAATTAGCTCCCTCTATGACCCTGACGGCCATTCATCTAGATGTAGAGGGTGCTTCCACTATGGATGCAACCAATACATACTCATCAACCTTGTCCTTTTCTTCTGACCAAATCAAGCTCACATCCTCTAAAGCTTTCACAAAATTGACTTCTCCTTCTGGATCCAAAACTAGTTCTTCAGGCTTTTTAGGGCTTTCTTGACCTTGCATCCTTGATCTACAAAACTTTGAGATGTGTACAGCCTTGTGACAAGAGTGACAAATGACTAGAGGCCTTATATTCCTCAGCGCATTGACATGGGTCACCATTTTACATTGTCTAGTTGAGTAACTGTTGCCCAAAATTTCATATCTATTCAATTTTGGTCATAGGCTAAATTTAATCCCTGGTCTACATTTTAACCCTGCCGAGCACCTCAAAAAATTTCATGGCCCTGTGTCCTGTCCTCTGGCCTCTACAATTCTTTAATCCCCTAATCTGTAAGTTTAAATTCAAAAATCTAGTCGTTGGTGCTAAAAAACCCTAAAACCCTATCTCATGTTCTATTTCACCATTACTTTTTCAGCCACTTAAGTGCCTCTATTTCCCATGTGCACTTTATAAGCTCTACCTTAGTCGCAAAATCACTTATTCCTGGCAGTTTAGTCTTTAACATCCGGTGATCTGGTGAGCAGTTAAGGTTTGTTTGGCGGTCTCAGTTTCCTGGCAGTTAAAATTTGTACATGATCAGGCTCTCATTATATTGTTGGGTGAAGATGATGTCTCTTTAAGCGTCGCAGTATAATGATGACCGTCGATCTTCCTTATCTGTAGCATTTCAATGGTCAGTGGGTCCACTACCATATTATCTGATGTGTAGGCTCCTGATTGGTCGCAGGCTTATGATGTGGAGTCATGTCAGAGCGGGCCCAAGGTGTTTTCTTTCCTTGAAGATCTAATGGTTGGCACATGATCTGATGGAATATTCTTGGTCCATGAGATCATACACCAGTTGTTGATCTTGATTTATTGCCAGGGCTCTGTTAGGTGGGTCCTTGTGTTCTAACGTGCTCACATTTGATTGGCTGACGGAGTGATGACTGGGATCTGTCAGTGGGAACGTTGTTAGAGGATCTACAAGGATGTCAGTAGAATTAAGATCTATGGTTGTCTTATGATCTCATAGAATCTTCTGACCCTATGAGATCATGTGACGATTGTTTAATCTTCCAAGTGTTCAGGATTTGTCTTGTGGGTCCATCTAACATGGTTAGTTCTTATTGGTCAAGTGGGTATTATAGGTGGCATCTAGTGTGGGTCTGGATTTTCTTAAGTGAGGTGGCAAAGGATTGAGGATCTATGGCTGGCGCATGATCTTAGAGAATCTTCTGAGGCCATGAGATCATGTGACAGTCGTCGATTGAGTATCAGACTAAAAAGAAGGCAGTGTTGGTCATGTGCCAGGTGATCCGAGCTGTCTATAATTGATCAATGGTATGATGAAATCTAGTGTGGGCCTGAGTTTGTGGCTACAATCAAGTAATCACCAGGATAAACTGGAGTTAGATAAAGGGTTGGGTGATTCAGTGACAAAGGAAAAAGGGAACCTAAGTTAAAGTATGGGGTTGAGGTTATGAAATGAAAGTGGTACCTAGTAAAGTAAGAAGATCTAATGGCTGCATTTTAAAGATGGGTCAAATTTGAATATTGGTCATAGATATAGAAGATTTAGTGCCACCTGTTACCATTTAAGTCATATTTTAAATTCAAATATTTGGAGTACCTAATTTGAATAGTTATGGCAAGCCAAATTGCAGAGAGGGTAGATAAATCAAAGAGGCTTGTTTGTAGGTAGATGTAGTATAGGGATGGGCACGCAAAATGATAACTGATTAGTTGAGATATTTCCATGACATTTATGATCAGAGTTGATAGAATTAGGGTTTTTATCATGAAAATCTGTAACCCTAATTAGGTTTTTCTCTTGCCTGCGTGCAAAAGGAGATGTATATATTGTTTTGGAGATTTTTTAGAGCTCAGAGTTTACATTTTGTAAAGGAGAGATTTTTTTTCTGAGGAGTTATCCGAGGCATTCTTTCTACCCTCTAGCTTCTGCTTTTTGTAACCTTTCATTGATATTTGGATATTACAAAGGTACTTTGTGACATTCTTTCTATCCCTATACCTTCTTGTCTAAATTTTCTCTTATTGAGTTCAGTGTATGTATGTTTTCAGTGATATCTTAGGGTTCCTGATCCCTCTTTCTTTCTACAATTCATGTGTATTCCTGTGGATGATTTCATTTGAATGATCTTGTGGGTATACTTCAACCTCCTGGTAATCTTTCTCATTCCTATACCTATTTGCAAAGGTGAATGTTTGTTTGTAGGTCACAGATTATGTCTAAATTCTTAGAAATGCTATTGCTTGTGAAATTCTCCCTTTCCCTGAATAGCCTCTTTCTATTGTAGACCCTTCTATGAAATATCGATGCAAGCCTATTCAGTAAGTTGTGATCTCCTAGACCTAAGTTTGTGCACTAATTTCATTCTTTATACTGTAATTCATACCATCATTTCAATGTATCACCCAGTAGGATAGTTTTCTTTCAATCATTTCCCTTTCATGCATTCCTTCTATCCCTTTTCCCTCAAGAATTTAATTTCCTATTAAGAGCAAATTAAGGTGATTATCCAAGAGGAACCAGCCTAGAACTTGGAGGTCTCATCTTAGTTAGCATAGGTCCCACAACCTAGAGATGATTCCCATGTTATACTAGGTTATCAGGACCAAGAGAGCTTGAAACAAGGGTGCAAACTTAGTGTATAACAATTTTGGCATGCCTAGTGGGACTACAACAGTAAAAGAAGTTCATTGTTGAAAAGATTATGTTATCTCTAATATACTGATTGCATAATACAAACTTTTAGAAGTTTTCTATCAAGTATATCTGGTGACTCCATTGATTTCATAGATCCAAGCTAAACTTGTTCAAAGTTTATGAGAAAGATTGAGACTAGAAGCTCAAAGCCTACTAAATTTTTATAGTTGCCCTTAAAAAGAGGCTACAAAGGAAGATCAACCCAAAGAACATCCCCTGCAAGGAGAGTACAGTCTACACCACTTGATAATTCAGAAAGGAGACCTTTTCCCTTTCACCTTAGAAGAAGAGGAAGATCTCTAACGAGAGATCTAGAAGAAGAAGATTCAAATTCAACACCAAATACAACTCACACAATTGCTACTCATCAAGTTTTAGTCCCTACAATGGCTAGACAGTTTGCTTTTGCACCTTTCAACCAAGGGAGCCCATTGAACTTTTCTCAACATCATGATGTGCCCTTGGTGGCACTAAAGAGTCTACCTGATTTCATAGGTGAAGGAAAAACTACAGCTTTTGAGCATATAAGAGATGTGACCACTATCTACAACATACACAATATAACTCAAGAGGATGTGGCCACCAAACTATTAGTAGCCTCTCTCAAAGGTAAGGCTCTTGAATGGTTTAGAACTTTAACTGTTGGCTCCATTACTTCATGGGATGAATTAGGAGATGCATTGAGTAAGTATTTTGAGCATAAATCAGATAATCTATCTTTGGTTGAGAAATTGACAACCATTAAAAGAGACCCTCAAGAACAAATGACAGATTATAATAATAGATTCCTCAAGACATGGAATAGAATTCTAGTCTCAGTAAGGCCATCAGCTAACCATGCTTTCCTATACTTCTTACAAAGTTTGAATGGTCAAATTTCTATCATGATCCAATCTATGGGTGGTACCTCTTTACCCCAAGCTTTTGACATAGCTGTCAAGGCTGAAAATTATTTAATTTAAGCAGGTATGATAGCTAGAAGGCCACCCAAGCCCATCTTTCCTAGCCTTCAGCCCATTGCACCTTTACAAGTACCCCCATTTACCCCTATTCCCACTATATTAGCACCTCGGGCTAGTACTAGCAGTTAGGAGCTAAAAGCAAGTTTCTCTCAAGAGTTGCAAGAGATCAAGAATAGTCAACAAACTAGTTAGCAAGAAAAGACAAATTTGCTACAGACTTTGACTAAAGAGGTCACAAACCTAAAGAGGCAAGGGAAAGGAATCAAACCACTATTTCAGCCACAAGGCCAAGGTCCTAATCAATAATATCAGAATCAGGGACAACCTTATCAACAAAATAGGCCACCATACCAAGGGGGTTATCAAGGGCAAAGACAAAATTTTAATCAAAGACCATTCCAACCATACAACCCTGCACCTCTCAATTCTATGAATCCAGTTAGGGATGTGGTCCCTAGTCAAAATAATATGGCTACGGACAATGAATGGTGTTTCCCTTGTAATCAGCCTCATAATCAGGCTACATGTTCAAATGGATGGATGGACCAAGCACTGATGATTCAAAATTCCTCACAAGCTTAATCAGAGGCTTCTTCCAATGGATCAGTTCCTCAAAAAGAACCACAAGATAATGAGACTACTCTCTTCAATTGGGAGCAGCAAGATTTCAATGGATTCATTGGTGAACCTTCCATTGCTATGAACACAAGGTCAAAGAGAAGAGCTCAAGACATGGAGTGAGCAAACTCTGGTACTAAAGCTACTACATCTACAGAGCCAATATAGCAAGCTACTCCTATCACATTCAAGAAGGCTCCTACCATTACAAGCAAAGAGGGCCAGACTCTCAAAGAAGTGGAGCCCACCATAGTAAAAGCACAACAAAGAGTACACACTATGACACCTTTCAACATTGTAGACAACATGAAGAAGGTGAACATTACCATGTTTGTGGGATTCTTTGGATATTCCAGGGAAACCTGAGATTTTGAAGAAAGCTATGACTAAAATGACTACTCCTCAGCATACAAAAGAAGTTGCAAAACCAGTGTTGGTCAACATTGATCAAGAAAAGGAGGCTCCAAGTAGAAACTCCAAAGCCAATCCCATGCAAGGTAAGAACTCAAAGCCACCTCCCTTTTATGTATCCTTAATTATTGGAAAATCCTTAGTACATAATTGTATGGTAGATAGTGGAGCTACTAGTACTTTAATGCCCAAAAAAGGTGGCTGACCAATTAAGACTTAAATATGAACCCCTCCAAAGGAAGGTAACAAAACTTGATGGATCCTTAGTTAATACTATAGGTGTGGCTAAAGATACCAGTCTAATCCTTCATGCTAGTCCTAATTTCTCTATCCTACATGATATATACATCATAGATCTCCTTGCTTTACTTTTCATGTCTTTCAAGGGAGTTCACAGCCAAAATAGGAGGCTACCTTTCTTCTGACTAGTTCCACATGCTTTTTCATACAAGGTATGGTACCAAGGTTACCATCAAATCTGAATCATTAACAACACACCATATAGAACCATATGTGTCCAATACCATCAATGTAGACTATCCTATATTTGATGATAGTGATTTCTCAATTATCAGAGAAGCAAACACTAAGATAGAAAGTATCCCTGATATTTTATTAGATGAACTAGAATTGGAAAGGGTTTTTGAAGCACAAGAGAATGTCATTTGGGATGCTGGTTTGGGGAGTTATTTGATACAAGAAAGTGGATCCATAGAGCCAAACCTTCTCAAAGAGGACATTGATTCAGAGGATCAGAGCAATCAAGTGTGGGAAATGTTTTTTGATGGAGCTAGAAGCAGACATGGTTCTAGTGGTGGTGCCATGCTAGTGTCTCCAAAAGGAGAAAGGTATTATACAACTTTCAGATTCAGTTTCTCCTACACTAGCAACACTGTAGAATATGAAAGCCTTGTAAATGGACTGGAATGGGCTAGAAAAAGAGGGCTCAAGGCCCTAAAGGTTTATGGTGATAGTGAATTAGTAGTCAGTCAAGTGAGAGGGATAAGTGAAACTAAAAATGACACCTTGAAAGCATACAAACATAGAATTTGGGATGCAATTGAAGACTTTTGTGCTTTTAATACTATTGCTATCCATAGAAAACTAAATCAAAATTTAAATAGATTAGCTGCTATTGGATCTCAATATGACATTCCTAATAGTATTTCTAAGGAAGAGACTCAACAGTGTTAGTCCATTTTCTAGTTAATACAAAAATCTAATGAAAATGGCCTTTCCCTTGCAAATCTAGTTAAGTTGTCTTGACATGCCTGTAATCACAGTTTTGTTTTGTGAAGAAAATCTATGATGTTTCCTAGTGTGTACTCTTAGCCATATGATCTTCATTATATCACCTTGCTCTAGTTCAAATCGCATCTCCTAAATCGCAAAACCTAGGCAGATATTCAAGTTTTAAGGTCTGCAGGAAATAGTCTCAGAATCTGCCCAGTGTTGAAAACCCACAATGTTTTTTTGAATACCTTGGATGTTTTCAATCTTTCGCTAAAAACCCTATGTGTTTTCGACCTTGAATTTCTTCTCTTCTATCAGCACTCCTTGTTCATTGGTCTTAAGTGCGCAAGTGCGATGGTTGGTGGGGCCAAATTCTTCAAGCAGTAGAGGGAGGAGATCGACGGTCAGCGTATGAGCGTAAGGAATATTCAATTCTCATGAGATCATGCACCTACCATTGATCTCATTTGTCTCAAACGTATCTTTGGTGGTGGTCCCGCTACTAGGTGAGCTGACTTGGCGGTATCTCATTGGTCCAGGGAGTATGAAGTGGAGTGTTGTCAGTGGGACTGGTCTTCTTGGCATTCAGGCAGATTAAAGTTTAGTTTAATCTTGTGGCTGTCATTATAGTGTTAATGAAACATGCTCAACCTATAATGCAGTGGTATAGCGACAGCCATTGATTCTCATAAGGGAGGTAGGTGGGTCCGTTGACACGTATGCATAGTTGGCGCTATTTTATTCATCCATGTATTTGCACAATGGCTTGTTGTCAGTGGGACTTGGTTTCCAGATGTGTCAGTGCATCCTAATCCTATCAGTTAATCGACGAATGGCGTATAATCTCATTGAGTGTGTTAGAGGCTTAAGATCTTGTGATGGCCATTGATTTTGTATCTTGTCAGAGGGTTGTCAGGGCTAGGGGAAGATTCTTCATCTGACGGTGGGCGTGAAATCTGATAAAATCTTGGAAGTCTTTGTGAACTTGAGATGGCCATCGATCTTCCTATGTGGGCTCGATTGAATTTCTCAATGTCTTTGGTAGTTGTGATAAAAATTTTAGCGGCCTGAAAAATTTTCTTCCTGTTCACTGGTTCGTGTAATGTTTTGGCAGTGCCCTAGTTTATTTGGCGATTTAGCGAATAGTGGTCATGTGATCGCTAAGTTTTTTAGCAATGGTGGAAAGTATTTCATGAACTGGTGAAAGTTCTTTGGTCACCAGTTCACCAGATAAACTAGAGCCACTTGCTCAGTGATGTGCTTAGTTCTGATTGGTCGGCGGGGTGACGAGCTAGATGTTGTCAGTGGGGCCACAGTTTTCAAAGGATGTGGAGCATCTGCAAGTCTGTGAAGATCATGTGGTTGTCGCTATACCGCTGAGGTGAGATGCTTGACTTTTAGCATCATGATGTAACAATGACCATCAATTTTGTTTAAAGAAATATAAAGCGCGTCGGCCCGAGAAAAGTAAATGAATCAAATGGTGGTGATATAAAGTTAATCTCAATTCAAATGTTGAACGTTGATAGATTGCTGGCACCCTAAGGATGACCGTTGCATTCCAAATTCAAACTTCTGAGTGGGTTTTTGATCGACTATTCTGCAGTTAAGAGATTGTGGTTGCATGATCACAAGGGTTAGTTTGGTGCCTTGCGATCATGCGACCAAGCATAAGATGAAACCCATTTTCCTGTGGTAGTTAAGTTGATGACCACATGATTGCGCGACTAAGGGAAAACAGTTAAGGAACATAAGGCCCGTGAAATGCATGGTGACCATTTGATTTCAAATTTGATTTTCCTGAGGATCTGTAGCGACCAAAGGTACCTAAATTTATGGCTTTAGTGGTGGTTTTCAACTTGTTTGGTGGAGACAGTTGTTGTGATGTGGTCTAGGGTTCCTGTGGTTAATTGTAGAAGATTTTTGTGCTATGCAAAGATGGGTTTTCTTGCTCGAGACATGTTGTAGAGGGACATATTAGATTGATTGGTATGGTAAAATGATGGTCCTCAGTACTTTCTCAGAGATTTCTCATGAATGTGGATCATTCTTGGATCTGATTGCCTAGATTTCTTTTCCCTGCATTGAATTTTTTGTGTTCCAGTTGGTTAGGTGGGTGAAACTTTGACCACAGTCATCTGTAGCTTGTTGCAACTTATTTTGGGTTTCCAAGATGACTGGTGGTATATATTGCAAGTTTTTGATAGAACAAGGGTTTGAATTTTGATCAGTTCCAGGGGTTTTGATTTTGATTAGTTCTAGAGGTTTGTAGTAGGGTTGTATCACATTGCATGTAAGCTAAATAGAATTTCTGGAAGTCTTTTGCAGGTTATTGAAGTGGTTTGATCTCTATCCTACTTTGATCATGTACATGACTCATTATACTTAATATAAGTTTTTCATGCTTCCAAGTCTCTCCTTGGTGTCATTCTTGTGAATCTTGGATTTTCTGATCCATTGCATAGGGTTACCTTTGCATATGTTCTTGTCTTTAGTTCTTGATCTAAGATCAAGTGAAATATACTTTAGAGGGGACATAGATTCAATTTTGGTTGTCTACAGAAGGATCTTATAAGTAGTGGATGGGCTGGAATGTTTATATTTATGGCTATGAGTCTTTGACAACAGTCAGTTCATATTTCATTATTTGTATGTGAGGTCTACCCAATGGATAATGGCACTGATCAAGGATTAGTACATTTAGTTGAGTCCAATGTCTGATTGGCTCTTGTCTACCTTCCCTATCCTCATTAATCAAAGACCCTTTTAAGTTTTAAGTATTATAGTTGGTAGTAATGCCCTTCACAAGGCCATTTTATACCCAATAGCAATTGAGATTCAATGAATGTCTGGTTAACATTTAGTAGTCTCTTGCTATTATCTACTTTGTTTAATCTAGTGCAAAGTCCTAAAATGCCATAAGTTACTGGATTAGGTGCACCCACCATGGTTTTGCAGAGCCAAAAGTGAAGAGGGCAGTCTTGTCCCTATAGTTGGTCCAGTTGTCTTGCAGAGCTTTCACACTTGGAGCTAACCACTCCTAACATCAGTCTCAAGGCATATTGGTAGCCCTAGATGGCATAAGCATTTTCAAACACCAACAAATAGCATATCAAAGTGATTTTCAGACCTTCTATCCCTAACAATAATACTAATTGGCAAGTGTTTGACAATGATGAACAAATTCTACAATTCTTGTTTGAAGAGGATGTCTTCTCAAAACATAACCAAGACAGGCTATTGCAAAATTATGGTGACCAAGTAATACAACTTAAGTCTAATAAGATGCCTAGAGGTCTTGTCACCTTAGAGACTATCTTCAACAAGGATGATCAAGTTAAGAAAAACAAAGCTGGCCTGGTAGTTCAACAAGAACATTGTGTCGAATTAGAGTTAGAACCAGGTAAAAGTTTACAATTTGGAAAGGTAAACACTGATTTGGAAAAGAAAGCTTACACCCAATTATTCAAAGAATTCAGTGATGTTTTTGCATGGAAATATGAAGACCTCAAAGGTTTTAATCCAGCCCTTTCTTAGCACACTATTGAATTAGAACCTAATGCCAAACCAGTGAGACAAAAGCAAAGGCCTGTTAATCCCAAGCTTGAGCCACTTATGCATAAATAAGTGCTGAAATTGATAGAAAGTGGTATCATCTACCCCATCAAACATACTAGTTGGGTTTCCAACCTTGTTCCTGTAAGGAAGAAGAATGGAGAGTTGAGGTTATGTGTTGACTACAGGGATCTTAACAGGGCCTCTCTAAAAGACCGCCATCTATTACCCTCTATGGAACAAATCTTACAATGTGTCTCTGGATCTGAGATATTTTCATTATTGGATGGCTATTCAAGATACAATCAAATCTTAGATAATGAAGAGGATCAATATAAGACTGCATTTACAACCAAGTGGGGAACCATGGCTTATCAAAAGATGCCCTTTGGTTTTTCAAATGTAGGTGCTACTTTTCAAAGGCAATGGATATGGCCTTTAAAAGCCTCATGTACAAATTTGTGCTAGTCTACTTAGATGACATAACTATCTACTCTAAACATGCAACAGATCATATCAGACATCTGAGGAAAATCTTTGAAAGATGTAGAGAGTTTGGGATATCTCTTAATCCCAAGAAATGTGTGTTTGCCATTCATAAAGGAAAATTGCTAGGATATATAGTATCCAAGAAAGGGATTATAGTAGACCCTGAAAGAATTACAACCATCCTAGAGCTAACATTTCCACATCATAAGAAAAGTCTCCAATCTTTCATAGGAAATATTAATTTTGTTAGGCATTTCTTGCCTAACATTGCAAACTTATTGAAGCCTTTAATAGCCATGTTAAAGAAGAGTTCAACTTTCAGCTGGACTAAAGAAGGAAAAGCCAATTTCCAAGCTATCAAAGAGGCCTTGACTGAAGCCCCTATGCTATTAAACCCAAATTTCAGTAAGGATTTTATCCTTTATGCTTATGGAGGTCATGATGATATATCTGCTATATTGACTCAAGAAAATTTAGATGGGTTGGAGCAGCCTATTGCTTTCTTTAGCAAAGGTTTAGAAGAGTATGAACAAAGATACTCTTTTGTAGAAAAACATGTACTTGCTATGGTGAAGAGCCTTAAAAATTTTAGATGTTTATTGACCCATAATAAGGTACACTTATAGGTTACTCATCCAAGTGTCAAGGAATTTTTCTTTCCAAGGACCTAAATGAGAAAAGAGCTGGTTGGATTACCAAGGTAATGGAATATGACATTGATATCCAAACCACCAAGCTAGTTAGAGGAAGAGGTCTTTGTGAGCATTTGGCAAGGGATGAAATTTTAAAGAAATTAGAACAAATAGATTCATCTCCAGTTGTGCATTCTACAGAGGAGCATGCCAAGGCATCAGGTTGGTTGCCTAACATGATTCATTACTTGAAGACAGGGCTATGTCCTACAGGCCTAGATTCAGCAAAAAGAAGATATTATAGGTTACAATCTATTCCTTTTGTGCTGATAGATGAAGTTCTTATCAGAAAGGATCACAATGGTGTCCTTTTAAGACGTATTGATTCAGAAAAGATAGTTGATGTCCTATCTGAATTTCATGATGGACCTTTTGGAGGTCACTTTTCTCCTAGGACTACTGCTTTTAAAATCATGAGGTCTGGATACTATTGGCCATCTATCTTTAAGGATAGTCATGATTATGTGAGGAAATGCATCAAATGTGCTATGTTTGTAGGAAAAGAAAGGCTTACAGCTCTGCCCCTTTAGCTAATCAAAATAGAGAAACCTTTCATGAGGTCGGGCATAGACTTTATTGGCATGATCAACCCTCCATCTAGTGTAGGACACAAGTGGATAATCACTGCAATAGATTATTTCACTAGATGGACAGAGGCAGTTGCCCTAAAAGAATCAAATGTGAGTGTTTTCTTAAGTTTTTATGATGATATTATTCATAGATTTGGCACTCCAGACTCCATAATATTAGATAATGCATTGGCATTCATAGGCCTTAAAGTCTTAGAATGGGCAATCAGAAATGGCATCTATCTGAATACAAGTTCAAATTATTACCCTTAGGGCAATGGTTTGGCAGAATCAACTAACAAGAACTTGATTAGGATAATCAAGAAAACTCTACAAGATAATCAAAGGGATTGGCATACCAAATTGAAGTCTGCCTTGTGGTTAGATAGGATTACCCCAAAAAAGATCATTGGGAATTCTCCTTATGTGTTAGTATATGGTAGAGAGGCTAAGGTGTCCATTTTAACTGAATTGCTAGCTTTAGACTTGGCTACTCAATATGTCCTGTTTGAAGAAGGAGATCCCTTACAAATTAGGTATGCTCAGCTGATGGAGTTGGAGGACCTTAGAGACAAATCTGTGAAAGATATGGAGTTTCATCAAGTTCAAACAAAGAAAATTTTTGATAAAAGAGCCAGGGCTAGAAGTTTCAAAGTTGGAGATGTAGTTCTCAAGTGGGATGAATTTAGATCAAGGCCTGGTAGACATACAAAGTTTGATTCCTTTTGGGGTGGGCCATTTGTTGTTATAGATTACAAGGGGCCTAATGCTTTTCAACTATCAACTCTGGAAGGAAATGCCTTGCCTATTTCAGTTAATGGATTCCTCCTAAAGCCTTTCTTTGAGGTCAATCCCTCCTTGTAAATATCTATAAATATGTTTCCTATTTTCTATCCCTACTTTCTAGTTTAATTGTCCTACTTTCCAAAAAGTGCTCGTGCACAGTCTTTTGTCCCTCTAGTTCCAGGTCTCTCTATATCAAGCAGGTTTTATATTTCAATGATAATTCCTATGCCCAATGGATTGCTCAAGGCCACTGGTCAATGTCTAGCAGGCTGACATCCAACAGAAATCACCAAAATGTTGTCCAAAATTTCATATCTATTCAATTTTGGTCATAGGCTGAATTTAATCCCTGGTCTACATTTTAACCCTGCTGAGCACCTCAAAAAATTTCATGGCCCTGTGTCCTGTCCTCTGGCCTCTGCAATTCTTTAACCCCTTGGTCTGCAAGTTTAAATTTGAAAATCTAGCCGTTGGTGCCAAAAAACCCTAAAACCCTATCTCATGTTCTATTTCACCATTACTTTTTTGGCCACTTAAGTGCCTCTATTTCCCATGTGTGCTTTATAAGCTCTATCTTAGTTGTGAAATCTCTTATTCCTGGTGGTTTAGTCTTTAACATTCGATGATCTGGTGAGTAGTTAAGGTTTGTTTGGCGGTCTTGGTTTCTTGGTAGTTAAAATTTGTACATGATCAGCAGCTCTCGTTATACCGTTGGGTGAAGCCGATGTCTCTTTAAGCATCGCAGTATAATGATGACCATCGATCTTCCTTGTCTACAGTGTTTTAGTTGTTAGTGGGTCCACTACCATGTTGTCTAATGTGCAGGCTCATGATTGGTCACAGGCTTATGTTGTGGAGTCATGTCAGAGTGGGCGCAAGGTGTTTTCTTTCCTTGAAGATCTAATGGTTGGTGCATGATCTGATGGAATATTCCTAGCCCATGAGATCATATGCCAGTTGTTGATCTTGCTTTATTGCCAGGGCTCTATCAGGTGGGTCCTCATATTCTGACGTGCTTGCATTTGATTGGCCAATAGAGTGATGACTGGGATCTATTAGTGGGACCATTGTTAGAGGATCTATAGGGATGTCAGTAGAATTAAGATCTATAGTTGTCTTATGATCTCATAGAACCTTTTGACCCTGTGAGATCATGCGACGATCATTCAATCTTCCAAGTGTTCAGGCTTTGCCTTGTGGGTCTATATGACATGGTTAGTTCTTATTGGTCAAGCGGGTATTACAGGTGGCATCTGGCATGGGTCCAAATTTTCTTAAGTGAGGTGGCAGAGGATTGAGGATCTACAACTGGTGCATGATCTTAAAGAATCTTCCAAGGCCATGAGATCATGCGACGACCATCGATTGGGTATCAGACTAAAAAGAAGGCAATGTGGGTCCTATGCTAGGTGATCCAAGCTATCTACAATTGATCAATGGTATGATTACATCTGGCATGGGCCTGAGTTTGTGGCTGCAATTGTGTAATCACCAGGATAAGCTGGAGTTAGATAAAGGGTTAGGTGATTCAGTGACAAAGGAAAAAAGGAACCTGAGTTAAAGTACGGGGTTGAGGTTATGAAATGAAAGTGGTACCTGGTAAAGTAAGAAGATCTAACAGCAGCATTTTAAAGATGGGTCAAATTTGAATATTGGCTATAGATACAGAAGATTTAGTGCCACCTATGACCATTTAAGTCATATTTTAAATTCAAATATCTAGAGTACCTGATTTGAATAGTTATGGCGAGCCAAATTACAGAGAGGGTAGATTAATCAAAGCAGCTTGTCCGTAGGTAGATGCAGTACAGGGATGGGCATGCAAAATGATATCTAATCGGTTGAGATATTTCCATGACATTTATGATCAGAGTTGATAGAATTAGTGTTTTTATCATGAAAATCTATAACCCTAATTAGGTTTTGCTCCTACCTACGTGCAAAAGGAGATGTATATATTATTTTGGAGATTTTTTAGAGCTCAGAGTTTACATTTTGTAAAGGAGAGATTTTCTTTCTGAGGAGTTATCCAAGGCATTCTTTCTGCCCTCTAGCTTCTACTTTTTGTAACCTTTGATTGATATTTGGATATTGCAAAGGTACTTTATGACATTCTTTCTATCCCTATACCTTCTTGTCTTAATTTTCTCCCATTGAGTTTAGTGTATGTATGTTTTCAATGATATCTTAGGGTTCCTGATCCCTCTTTCTTTTTGCAATTCATGTGTATTCCTATGGATGATTTGATTTGAATGATCTTGTCGGTATACTTCAACCTCTTGACAATCTTTCTCATTCCTATACCTATTTGCAGAGGTGAATATTTGTTTGCAGGTCACAGATTGTGTCTAAATTCTTAGAAATGCTATTGCTTGTGAAATTCTCCCTTTCCCTGAATAGCCTCTTTCTATTGTAGACCCTTCTATGAAATATTGATGCAAGCCTATTCAGTAAGTTGTGATCTCCTAGACCTGAGTTTGTGCACTGATTTCATTCTTTATACTGTAATTCATACCATCATTTCAGTGTATCACCCAGTAGGATAGTTTTCTTTTAGTCATTTCCCTTTCATGCATTCCTTCTATCCCTTTTCCCTCAAGAATTTACTTTCCTATTAAGATAAAATTAAGGTGATTATCCAAGAGGAACCAACCTAGAACTTGGGGGTCTCATCTTAGTTAGCATAGGTCCCACAACTTGGAGATGATTCCCATGTTATACTAGGTTATCAAGACCAAGAGAGCTTTAAACAAGGGTGCAAACTTAGTGTATAATAGTATTTATTATAGTTACATATCTAACATGTAACATTCTAAGAACTTCTTTCATTAGACTGATTCTGTTTCCTCTAATTATACTGAGTCATGTTCTTCTGACTTGTTTTGCAATTCATATCTCTATGACCAAATTTATTGTAGGAATAATAGTAACCATTGAAAGGTCTTACCTCTATACAGTTCCTTGCTATGTGTCCATGCTTGTTACATGCATAACAAGTGCACTCTATTGGCTTGCACTCATTCTTAGGTGGTTCAATATGATCCTTAGTTCCACTTCCAATCTTCTTAGCATTCGAGGTGTTTTCTAGTACTTTCATTCTTTCTCACATGTTGTCAATCTGATTTTGTGCTTCATTGTATCCAAAGCAACTAGTATCTCCTTTAACTCTTCTTGCATACAACTGAGATTCTATCAAATCAAAATTGGTATGCAAATTATCAATGTGATTCTTTGCATCTTTCAATTTAGATTCCAAGCTTCCTTTTTTGTTCCTTAGCTCCAATATTTCCATGTTTTCTTGCCTCAATTCTTCATCTAGTTGAAGGTTCTCTTTGATCTGTTCATCATAGACTTCCTGATTGTTAGTCATCTTATCATCAAATTATTCAAGTTGTTCTTTCAAGGATGCATTTTCTTCATTCATCTTCTTGATCATTATCCCTAAATCATTGGTAGAACATTCTTTTAGATCCTTTCTTAGCCTTTTGATGACTAATTGAGCATCACTGAGTTTCTCCTTTAGTTCTTCAATTTCTTTTTCAGATTTGTCTAGGTCTTCAAGAGCAACTTTAAGATTTCTTTTCAGATGTTTCATTTCTAATTTTTCCATGATCTCCTCAAGTGGTTAAAATTATTTTCTGAGGACCAGAGATCTGATACCAATTGTTGCGAATGGGAACAGTGAGAGGGGGGGTGGGGTGAGTCAGTGTTTAATATATTTTATCTTTTCACTTAATCTTTAAACTAAACTTAAATGCTTAAGTACTAAAATGAACATCCACATAAACATGAAACATGAAATCAACACATAACACCAATATGGTTATGGGGAAACCCAAATAGGTAAAAACCCCAGTGGGAATTGACACCCACTAATATTCTATACTAGTGTTTTATGATCCTTGTTAGAAGATCCTTAACCTTGTTAGGAGTTGTTTTACAATGTATTAAGTATAGTAGACCTTGTCAAGGGTTGGACCCTGTTAGGAGTCTTTTACAATAAACCTTTTTAGGGTTTTGGATGCACTATCTTAGATCTCACTACTCAAGTGGTGAAGGCTATAACCTTCTGATCTCAGATACACACTATATCTGCTAGATGAACTGTTACTGTGACACTACTTGTCTGATTAGTTCCTTTGATGTGTTGATGCTTTGACCTCTTGCAAAGATCTAATACATCTTATAGATTCTTTGTACACTTCTTTTCTACTTATCACAACTCTATATCAACTTCCATACCAATTATAATGGGCGCATCTCATATTTATATGCACATACAAAATAAATAACTAGGTCGGTCCTTCAACCAATTACATACAACACTTTCAATTGAATTGGCTCAAGTGTGTTTACAAAAAAACATATTTACATGTTAGAAACATAATTACAATAGGTTCATAGCCTTTACAACATTAGAATATAACCGCAAATCAAAATGCTAACAGTTAGTTTCTTACTCTGTTCTTCTCTGGCACACACTGGTTGTGTAACTTCAACTATCTGTAACTTTGTCATACTCTCATATCTAATCCTACACTCATAGACTAAGCATGAATATAGTCTAAACAACTTATCTTCTAGGGTACACACCATAACTCATTCGTACACACATGCGCTAATGCTCTGAGCTTCAGCTACTCTATACACTATCCAGACTTCAACACTTAACTGATTTATGATCTTCTCATCAAGTGTGCTGACTCCAAACTACTATATGACTTTGTTGCCATAATGAAAACACTATACTAAATCATATACACCAATATAGCCAACTTTCCAACAAAAGGAACATTAACAGGTTCATAATACAAAAGTACAATTATTAGTGGGTATTTATTCCCACCGGGGTTTTTTCCTTTGGCAAAGGTTTCCCCGTAATCATATCTGGTGTTATGTGTTATAGTTGAATGCTTATTTCCTTTGATATTCATTTCAGTATATAAGTAATTGGGTTAAGTTTCAAGAAGTAGAAAAATATTAATATTTTAGAACATTGATTCACCCCCCCTCTTATTGTTCCCATTCCTAACAATTGGTATCAGAGCTTTGGTCCTCTAAAGATAGGTTTAACCACTTGAGGAGATCATGGATATAGGAGAAGTAGAACACCTAAAGAAGAATCTAGAAGTAGCTCTTGAAAATCTTGATAGATCTGAAAAGGAAATAGAAGAACTGAAATTGAAGGTCAGTGGTGCACAAGTATTCATCAAGAAACTTAGAAAATATTTGAAGGATTTTTCAAACAATGATTTGGAAAAAATGAACTTTGAATGAAGAAAACATGTCACTGAAGGATCAGATCAAAGAGTTGGATGAAAAGCTAACTAAAAATTAGGAAGCCTATGAAGAGAAGATCAAAGAAAACAAACAGTTTGATGAAGAACTGAGGCAAGAAAACATGAGAATCTTGGAGTTAGAAAACATCAAGAAAAAGGTGGAATTTGAATTGATTGAAGAAAAGAATCATATTGAAAAATTGCACACAAGTAAGGATCTAATAGAATCATAGTTGTATGCATAGAAGATTAAAGGAGATACTACTGGTATTGGATTCAATGAAGCACAAAATCAAATCAATGCTATGCGAGCAAGAATGAAAGCTCCTAAAGAATCTACAGAAGCCAAGAAGACTAAAAATGAGACTGAAGCTATAGCATAACCATCTAAGAATGAGTGCAAGATAGTAAACCAAACATGTTATGCCTATAACAAGCATGGACATATAGTAAGAGATTGTAAAGAGGTAAGACCTTTCAATGGTTATTGTTATTCATATAATAAATTTGGTCATAGAGCTATGAATTGTATATCAAATAAAAGAATTCAGACTCAGCATAATCAGAGAAATCATCCTCAACAAAATGTTAGAAGTCCCTTGAACATTACATGTTAGATATGCAATTACAATGGACACACAGCTAGACAATGTAGTATGGTAACCCATAATAATGCGCCAAGGAATATAAGGCCTCCAGTTATTTGTCACTCTTGTAATAAGGTTGGACACATCTCAAAGTTTTTCATATCACAAGTGCAAAGATTAGAAAGACCTAATAAGTCTCAAGGATCAATTTTGGATGAATCTGGAGAAGTCAATTTTATGAAAGCTACAGAAGATGCGAGAAAGATTTGGATGGAAGTAAAGCAAGATAATGTTGATGACTATGTAGTGGATGCATTTTTAATGGATGCACCTTCTACTTCTAGGTGAATGACCCTCATGGTCATAGGGGAGCTAAATTAGCTCTAGACCCTTGCACGGCTGGTATACTCACCCTCTAAGTATGTGCCTTTGGTTTTAATTGTTTGGATACTAGTTGAAGTAGTATGCAAGATCACAAAGCCTGATCATCAACAAGAACAAAGATTGGAATTCACTATTACAATCTGTGTTTACATGGAAAGCATTAATTGTAGAAAGTTTTTTTAATAGTCACCGGAGATCTATTATCCACACATTTTCATTCGAGATCGATCCTTTGGAGAGCATAGGAGATCAAGCAGTTAGTGTTGAAAGATTGTAGTTGATTTCATCAATAAAAGGAAGTTAAGATTATTGTGAAATCCTTGTTTAGATGTGACATTTCAGAAAACCTTTGGAACCCTATTTGAGCATTGATCAAGTAAGTAATGGCCCCTCTAGTTGTGCTTTCATGTTACTGAAAGGAAGAGATACATTTTCAAGAAGCATCCTTTTAAGTCGGTCTTAGATGATTTGGAAGGGGAATTCTCTAGGACTTCGATGGGAGTTATGCACGTAGAAGACATACACACATACATATACTAAAAGAAGGAACCTATACGATTGGATAGGATTAGGTCACACCTTGAAACAATGATGAAACCAGAAAGGACATTCATGGATGAGTTCATGCACCTTGCAAATAACCCAATTATTGAGTATGTGACTACATATGGGTTATATGAGTCTGAATGGATCAAGATCCTACTGAGAAAAATACATGATGACCTATTTTGGATAGGAGAAGTTCTAGTTCACATTACTTCAGATCTCATTTATAAGATCACAGGACTATCCAAGACCGACACCATTCTTCCTACTGGTAAGGATGTCAGGAAACAAGTGGAGAAAGCTTGGAAGTCCCATAGTGATAAGTGCGGCATGACAATTGAGCCGATAGAAATTCCAACATTCCAACAGAGTGAATAGTGTGTTCGCGATAATAATTCTGGTAGCTATCAGAATTATAAGGGAAAATGGAGAGTTTAATCTATGTGAGATCATGCGTGCACAATTGTTAGACAATATTAGAGCCATCAAGCATGATAAGAGAAAAATGTTTAGATTTGGGTCACTAATCATTTACAGGTACTTCCATATTATTGGTAAAGTATCAGATCTTTATCTTGACAGGAGTCTACCCACAATGCCACAAATTTCATTCAAGGCATCATCTGAGAGCACCTTGAAAGATTACATAGAATTGGAGATCAAGACATCTAGAATTAAGATGCAGAGAAGGTATAGGATACTTGAGAGTATAGTGAAGTATAAGGATAGTAATGTTTCATGGTGGAGACAGATATCACATGCATGGAAGTAGTGGAACCTAGGACTAAGTGGATTCATCCACTTGGTTATGAAGTGGAGGAACACATTTTGGAAGCTTATGCACAAGTCCTCCTATCAATGCCTAATGATCTCGATGAACCAAGATGGGGTACTTAGAGGAAAAGACAAGACAATTAGACTCTATCTTATACAGTGCAACAACTAAAAGGAAAGCATCTAAAATAACTTTAGACATTCTGAAAATACATGGTGTTACATAAGAAGACTTGGATAAAGCTAGGGAAGCCAAGATTACAATGCAACTTAAGAGCACACCCTCTTCTAAAATGAAAATAGAGAATTCTGATGATCCCAAGGAAAAGAAGAAAAAGATAGAAGAAAACACTCTTGCACCTACACCTACTATTGATCTGGAGTCCACACCATCACTTGAGCTGAGAAAAATGACTAGGAGAAAGAAGCAGACCACCGTAAGTCATCCATCATCAAGATCATCAAGAAGAAAAGAAAGAAACACTCAAGAACCTCCTAAGGTAAGATTCAGACCAAATCTTGAAGTGCTAAGAACCAGAGTAGTAGATGAAGGAAGAATTGATCAAATTGCTAAGTTCTATGATAAATATCATGAGATAGATAAATTAGAGATCCACACTATGATAATAAAAAATATGATTAAGGTCAAGAAGTCATTCTTGGAACTTAAGATAGTTATTCCTAATCAACTATGGAATATACTTGACTCTTTGTAGAGACAAGCCATAGAAGAAGACATGAGGATAAGAGAAAAGACACTAGATGACAACCTTCTTTTTTGTTTAGTTGAAGAGAAAACATTGTTGTTGGATTTGGTGAAGCCTCACCTAAGAACCAAGATGAGAACTCTACAGATTATGAATAAGTACTAGGAGATTGTTGAAAAGGAGATAGAAAAAGCATTTGAGAAGGTATTCTTGGATAGACACATGTATCCATCTTTTGTGCCTACAACCCAAGTTCCCTATGAACAAGAAAAAGCAACTGAGATTTCTAATGCACCGATGACAGGTCCACAATAGTATGTGGCCATGACTGAAGCTAAGGATGACACTATCATGATTGATAATGTTGAAATATCAATGGCAAAAATAGACAATGAACTGGACAAGTTTGAGGAAGCATTTCTAAGCACTGAGGAAATAGAGATTCTATGCACTGATGAATATCCTAAGCAGCAAGAAGAAGTGCAGATCAGAGAATTGATTGGATAGGAAGAAGAAAAGGAAGATGAGCCTAAAGAAGAGCCCTCTGTTGAATTACCAGTGAAGGTAAAGATTGAAATCATGGATAGCACACTCATCACACCCAAGCCCTCAACTTCATTGTTGTCAAGTTTGACCCCTGATACAACAAGTTTAGACTCATGGGGAGAAGAGGATCTGATGAAAATAAGTGTGTTAGCAATTGAGAAAGAAAAGGAGAAAAATGTAAATGAGGAATCCATTATTTTTTTAATCGGTAAGCATGTTGAACAACCTACTGCCTGAGGTCAAGAAAGTAATAAAATTTCATTCAGTGGATGTTGTAAGAAGCATCCTATCAAGTTTTATAGCAAATTTCTCAAGCCTTGAAGAATCAACATCTAAGATTCAAGAGGAGAAATATCTCAAGAAGAGACTGAATGAATTGATAGAAAATTTCTCACTTGACCTCAAATCTCTTAAGGTTGGTCAAGAATTGTTAAAGGAGATAGTAGAAAAAGGAGGGGAAATAATTGTTGATTGTATGAATAAAGTTAAACTCTGATGCAGTCATGGTCCAAGGATCCAATTAAGGACTATCCAAACTTGTAGCCAACACTAGCACAATAGAATTACACAACAAGAAACTAGATCTAAAAGAAAATAGATGTCTTTATTCATTAATTAACTGATTACATGCAATGTGCCAAGCTATAAGGCCTTCCTAGTTATGGCCAATTACAATAAAAGAAATAGTTTTGCATGATCACAAAGGATCCAACATACTTCTCCTTAGCTAGCCCAGGTTTTCAACACAACAGGACATTGGTAGGCACTCCAAGAAAGATCTAAACTTGTACTCAAACTTCCAAGCAATCTTTCTGTTACCTAAGCCCGCAAGCTACTCACTCTGCTAGATCTAATCTAAACTCTAGATCAATGCTTCAACAACTACCCAAACATCTCCTTAAACACTAAACCCCACCCACAAGTTGGCTTTACAAACAATTAAATCCCAAAAGCCATTCGGCTTCCAAATATACAAATATTAAATACCAAACATCAGTCAGCTTACAAATAACTTCACAAATATTTAATTCACCAATTTGGCCTCTAGATCCACATAGGATAATGCAACATGCCAGATCTAGGTCCCCACATGTCCAATGGTCAATCTATAACTTGAGGAATGTGACCCAAATAAAATGCACCAATCAGTCAAGCCAATTCACCAAGAACAACTATCAATAATCCAAACTACCAAGCATCAGGAAATCTACTGAGCATCCACACCAACCAAGATCTCCAAGCATAACCGAGCACCATCAGTGTCAACTAGGCTCCATAAACATTACCAAGCACTAGTAGTGCCAAGTCTCCTTCAATGACCGAGCTCCCATTAGCGATCGAGTCCTCTAGCGATTGAGCCACTTTAGTGACCAAGCAACAGGCATAAACACTGAGACCTTATCGGTAACCGAGCACCAAGCAACAAACCACCAATTCACCTAGTGACCATCATCCATGGAGATCCACCAAAAATTCCAACTAAGAATCACCACCAAGACCACCAAGATCCATCGGTGAAGCCTAGAAAAATTCAATCGAGAATCACCATCAAAGACTAAGAAACACCAGTCTTCTACCGAGATTACTAGCCAAGTAACTGAACATCGCCAGATAGTTACCGAGACTACCATAATCTTCAAGCACCGAGCAGGAAGCCAGGATGCAACTGCATCAAACTCCTAGGGTATAAAGAAAAGTGTGTCCCATAATTTCTCACCAAAGGGAACATCTGAAAACCACCAACTCCACTTCATCTTCACCAAAGGTTTCCATTTTGTTACAGGAAAGAGAACCAATCTGCAACCCAACCAATCAGTATGTTCAACATCCTGAACAAACCAAGCCTTCAATCCATCACCAGGGATCAAGGAAGAATCCTATCTCAGAATCTCCTCACCAGACTTATCACTGTCAACCAACAACTCAAGTTCACAACCAATAAACAACATCAGCACCACAACACCGAACAAAAGCAATTTAGTAACACCAACATCACTGAGGTGTTCGACAATAGGTAACTCCATATCAATAGCAATCTGATCAAGCACAACTAGATGCTCTGCAATTTCTATTTCAGGTACAACTAATTGAACATGAAAACCAATCTTCTCACCAACCTCAACACGGTTAACAACATCGTCGATCATCACAAATAACTTAGCAACAAGAACAAGTTTCTCTATAGGTTTCATGTCAGACTCCATCAACTGAACATCAAAACCAATTTCACATACCTCTTCAACCTTTGAATTGTCACAGGAAACTTTGTCAAGATATCTTCTCTCATGAACCATTCTATGAACTAGCCAAATAACTTTCCTCTAGATTGGCATAATCCAACTCTGGTAAGCTCTATAAAGCTCAACAACACTTTTTCTCACAAGGTTCTTAACTCGGTTCTCCATGCAGTTTAGCGAATCCACTTCCAATTGAGAAAACCTCTCAGAAATCACATCACCAAGGTCCAATCCTCTTGGAGACATCTCCAAAGATCTTCAAAAACCTTCTACAACAAACCCTAACACTGACCACCTTGTGACAACCTCTAAGTTATATGGAAGTCAAATCGCAACCTACCACCTTGTGTGGACAACTAGGGCATGATTTCCCGATCTGCAACTCAGATTGTGCACAATCTCTTCACCAAAAAAATCAACTTCACAAGACCAGCCTTGCGAGGTCAACCTTCTACTCCAACAAGATCAAACCCTCACTCTGATACCACCTGATGTAGTCAAGGTCAGAGGATCCAATTAAGGACTACCCAAACTTGCAGCCAACACTAGCACAACAGAATTACACAATAAGAAACTAGATCTGAAAGAAAATAGATGTCTTTATTCATTAATTAACTGATTACATGCAATGTGTTGGGCTGTAACGCATTGCCAGTTATGGCCAATTACAATGCAAGAAATAATTCTACAAGATCACAAAGGATCCAACATAGTTCTCCTCAGCTAGCCCAGGTCTGCAACACAACAAGACATTGGTAGGCACTCCAAGAAAGATCTAAACTTGTACTCGAACTTCCAAGCAATCTTTCTACTACCTAAGCCCTAGGCTACTAACTCTACTATATCTAATTTGAACTCCAGATCAATGCTTAAACAACTAGCCAAACATCTCCTTAAATACTAAACCCTAGCCACAAGTCAGCTTTACAAACAATTAAATCCCAAAAGCCAGTGGGCTTCCAAATATACAAATATTAAATGCCAAACATCATTCAGCTTACAAATGCTAGATCTAGGTCCCCACACATCCAACAGTCAATCCATAACTTGAGGAACATGACCTAGATTAAATGCACCAGTCTGCCAAGCCGATTCACCAAGAACAACCGTCGGTAATCCAAACTACCAAGCATCAGGAAATCTACTAAGCAACCACACCAACCAAGCTCTCCAACCATAACTGAGCACCAACAATGTTGACCGAGCACCATAGACATTATCAAGCACCAAAAGTGCTAAGTCTCCTTCAATGACCGAGCTCCCATCAGTGACCGAGTCCTCCAATGAATAAGCCACTTTAGCGACTAAGCAACAGGCATAAACACTGAGACCTCATCGGTAACCAAGCACCAAGAAACAAACCACCAAGTCACCAAGTGACCATCATCCATGGAGATCCACCAGAACTTCCAACTAAGAATCACCACCAAGGCCATCAAGATCCATCAGTGAAGCCTAATAAACTTTGACTGGGAATCACCATCAAAGATTGAGATATGCCAGTCTTCTACCAATATTATCATCCAAGTAACCGAGCATCACCAGACAGTTACTGAGACTGCCAGAATCTTCAAGCACTAAGCAAGAAGCCAAGATGCCACTGCATCAAACTCACCTCAGACCTTTCAAATAAGATTTAGGAAGCTAAATCTATGATGGTAGCTATAAGAAAATCTGTGGTAGATCCCTCATAGGATATAAACATGTACAAACATGTCTACCAAGGTTAGATAGACAAGATTAAAAATACAGAGAAAGAGATTGAGAAGATAAGGGCTAAGAAAACACAGTTAAGACATGCACTTGTTCCCTCATTACATGTACTCAATCATAATATCAGGCATATTGATGCTACCATTTTAACATATGATCAAGGTCCCTGTATATAATTGGAGAAGATGGAGAAGCTAACCTATGCATTATGCACCCATCTACAAATAGTAGGCATTTTGGCAGCAAGAGATCCAAAACCTTAAGATTGCATACCTAGATGTACTATCTATGTAAGTACTTGAAGATTCATTTTTAGCAACTTTTTCATTAATGTCAAAGGGGGAGTAGAGTAATATGGAGTAGTAGAGTATTATGATGGAGATATAAGATAGACAGTATACGATGTAGAGTATACAGGAAAAGATAAGATAGAAAGTTTTTGTGTAAAGATGTAGTTTAGCAACTTTTCCATATTCCTTTGTTGTCATTAATGAAAAAGGGGGAGATTGTTGGAAATTTGACTATACTAGTGCATATGACTAAGTTTAGTGTTTTCATTATGGCAACAAAGTCATATGAAGTTTTGAGGTTAGCACAATAACTTAGAATATCAGAATTTGGCTAAGTATGGAAGATAGAGCAAATAGTTAAGTACTTGATAAACAGAGCATCAACGCATGTGCATATGATCAAGTTTTGGTATGCACCCTTGAAGATAAGCTTTTGAGTATGTAATCATGCTAATTCTAATAATGCATGATCAGATGAGTTAGTATGAAGAAGTTACAACGAGTTCAAATGACACAATTAGTGAGAGGAAGAACAAAATAGAGCATGCAGCCGACATGAAAGATTTTGATTAGTGATTATTATTTTATTTTGTTAAGGCTATGAGCCTATTTTAAATGTTTTGTAAACATGTTAATAGTAATATATGTAGACACACTTGAGCCAATTCATTTGGAAGCATTGTATGTAATAGGTTATAGGCTGACTTAGTAAATAGTTTTGGTTGCGCCTATATATAAGACATGGGCTTTTGTATTTGAGCATGTGGTTGATATAGAAGATGTAATAGAAGAGAAGAAGTATGAAAAGTATGTGTTAAAGAGTAGTAATAATTTTATAGAGCTTTAAAAGAAATTAAATCATTAGTGCACAAAAGGAACTGATCAAACAAGCAGTGTCATAGCAATAGTTCACCCTTGCAGATATAGTGTGTATCTGATATTTTGGAGGTTGTTTCCTTCTCTATTGAATAGTGAGCTCTGGCAGTGAGCCTTCCACCCCTAATAAGGTTTTTTACTTCAAGACTCCTAACAGGGTCTGACATTTGACTAGGTCATTGTACTCAACATTATAAAGACCTCCTAATAGGGAAAAGGAACATTAATAGGTTCATAATACATAAGTACAATTATTAGTGGGTATTAAGTCCCACCGGGGTTTTTCCTTTGGCCAAGGTTTCCCCGTAATCATATTTGGTGTTATGTGTTATGGTTGAATGCTTATTTTCTTTGATATTCATTTCAATATATAATTAATTGGGTTAGGTTTCAAGAAGCAGAAAAACATTAATATTGTAGAACACTGATTCACCCCCCCTCTTAGTGTTCCCATTCCTAACACCTGTAACTTAAAGTAGTGTTGAATCACCAACTGTAATCTATGTAGTAACACTTTGAGAAAGTGAGGTAACCAATCTAGGTGAGTGTAACATATGGTGCGAAGCACCTGAATCAATGATCCATGAGGTAGTGAAAGATAAGGCTCAAGAAGAAAGAGAATGGCCTTTCCCTATGGGAGAAGGTGGAGGCTTCAGAGAAGTAATACTATGCTTATGCATGGCTTCTACTAGAGCCTCAAGTAATTTCCAACACCTGGAAACTGGATACCCTTCCTTGCCACAAAAATAATAAGGATCACATGTGTACTTCATAGTCTTGGAGAAAGACTCACCAGACTTAGAATTTTTTCCTTTTGGAGTAGATTTCTTTGGATCTGATTTTGGAGGTGACTTGGAGTAATTCTCACTACTAGCTAAATTTTTTTTTGGCTTGGTCTCCTGCTTCTTCTTTCCCTTGGATGGTTGGAAAACTGATGATTAGTTCTTTGATCCTATTAGAGAGTCCAACTGAGTAAGTTTGGCTTTCTCTCTAATCAAACGATCACATAACACCTCAAAAGTGGGCATGGTGAATCTAGTTCCCAAAAAATCCATGGTAGAGTGCAAGGTAGAAGAGAAAATATGAAAGTTTCTCCGAAGCTTAGACATAATGAGATAAATGAACTCTTTATCAATCTTTTTCTTTCCACATTTATGTAACAAAGATCTATACTATTTGAGCCTCATTAGAAAGTCCTCAATAGAGGGAAAATAATCAGGTACAAAGGAAGTAAGCTCTGCCTCAATCTAAAGTTCTCTAAACTCATTGATGATGCCAAATAAGGTCTCAAATTTAGCCCACATCTCATGAGGGGTATTGCACCCATCAAGATGAAACTACAAGTTGTCTGACACCTATAAAGAAATCAACCTGATAGCCTCATCCATCTTGTTTCTTTGTTGCATGACCTCAAAGGTCCTTGTGAATACTTGTTGTGTTACATCTAAAAAAGACCACAACCCTTTTGAATGAAGAAGCCATGTCATCAAGGTTTTCCATGTGTGATAACTATGTGGGGTTAGAAGTTATAGACAAGAAGAGGTCTTGGCCATATTTTTTAGAAGGGGTTTTGTTTTTATGTATATCTAATTTATAGAAGTAAATGACAAAAATAAGAAAAAAATACCCCCTCACAATCCAAAAAACTGAACCCCTAAAGCTAGAATGATTTGCTTTAATAAGAAAAAAGAAGAAAGGCTTCAGATCTAAATCATGTGTACCTTGAAAATTTTATGATGAAAATAGATAGAGATCTAGATAGTGCTCAAGAAGAGCTTTTTGACACTTCTTCTAGATAAAAAAATAGAGCTAATTTGAGAAAATTAGGCCCCTGAGAATGCAGAAATGATCATTTGGATTTGATAGAATATAAGTAGGCATGATGGAGGAAAAAACTAGATTAAATTACATGAGAGCATTGGTCTTGGAACCATCTTTTGGAGCTTTTCCTTGTAGGACCAAACTTGAATCAATAGATGGGCTTGATTCTCAGGGTAGGCACTCAAGTTTGATAAGAAAAATAGTCCAATTGATGAGGATTGAAAGGAATCCTCCTTCTTTGAGCTCCACATCACTCAAGCGGGTATTGCCTTATCTGCACACTCAAGACACCTCGTGATAAACCATAGGCCTACAGATAGATTATTGTGGAATAGTCTTCAAACCCCTATAGGTATCTTGTACCCTAATGAAGAAAATTCTTAATGAAATAGCCCTACTTGCATAGAATGGGTATGAAAACTAGACAGGACCTCCTACTACTACTACCAACATGAAAGGGAAAGGTATTTGATTTGATGTTGGGTTGGAAGGGCTCCTGAGATACCCTAAGTCTGTCATAGACCAATGCCTTATCCAATAGGCAACAGAGTCAAATACATCACTACAGCAGAGAGCTATGAAACAAGAAAGCAATACATTCAAATATGCTGATACCTTACACCAAACATACACCATTAATCAAGTTATACTTCAACAATCCATCTGTGTACCCAAATGTGCTATCACCTATTCAAAGGATATTAACTCTCCCCTTAGAAGAGACCTATAAACAAGTAATACATTAACCAGCATCCACTAGAAGACAAACATAAGATACCCTTGATACCCCAGCTCATACACACTTGAAAACCAATCCTAGACCTAGTTGCTTCTGTGAAAACAACTCTATTGTAGACACATAGGAAATGCAAGTAGAAAGATTGAAACACCCTTGATGCTTCAATCAATAAGTTTGAAACTCAAATGGAGACAATCTGATAACAATAGAAATATATTGAATCCCATACATAAGACAAGCTATTACAATTTTCATTCTATTCTCCAAAGCCAAAAAGGAAAGAGGGAACACCCTTTATGCAGAGAAAAAGGAAGTATATACAGGAAAAGGACCCTTCATGGAACTAGTTCATAGAAACATATTGAAACTGGAACCCCTCTAAATGATCTTGAAAATCCTTTTATAGGAACAAGGATTGCAACAAGCAAAGGATCATTTAGGGAAAAATTAGGTCTACAACAACCAAGTACAACAAGAAATAAAAAATGTAGGAAACCCAAGAAACCCTAGAAAATTAGACAAAATCTGATGTACAACTACATTGGCTTCATAATCAGGGTTCACTGCAGATACAGATCCAATCAATTTCTTGCTGTAGAACAAAAAACTTAAATGCCAAAACCAATAATGGAAAATCTTGCATGTACATAACATGTAGATCTCTGACAAAAATCAAAACCCTAGCCACCTACAAAAATAGTCCTTTATGTTTAAAATAGCATGGCACCTCAGGACTTAAAATCTGATCTGCGTGACAACCTATGTTCTCAGCATCATTCTCCAACTACAAATGTCCTAGTGCAATTAAAATTGAACCACCATCTTGTTTTATATGGATTTCTATTTCAAAACCTGGCGAAAACCCTGTAGGAATATTTGAATTTGAATAAAAATGGTCACTGGCTAAAGTTTAAAACATGACCATTGATCTATCTTATTCCTGACAGATCAGGTGGCTCACATTAATATTCATAATAGTCACGAAACCTTATAAAAACATTTTTCCACCATATTAACCCTTCGACCAATGAAAATAGAGCATGTCGGCAATGAATCAGCATGTTTGGACCCACTTTTCATAAGCTTTAGATCGGACGACGGTCTTATAATCTCATAGCCCTGACAAATCCCTTAAGATCTTACACCGACCGCTCGATCATCCACACTGGCAACCCTTAGAATCTTTCAAGCCCACTAACATAGTCCTTATCATCCTCTAGCTCAATGAATAAGAACACGACACCTCAATAATGAATCATCAGATGATCCTACCATTTCTGGCAAATCTTTACCCTTTAATCAGTATTTGGTGAATCGGCGACCGAAGACTTTTGTTGGGTTGCAAAAAACCTTTTACCTCCACTAAAACTTTTAGCGATTGCATGAACACTATTCGCCAAGTCACCAGCTGGTTTGGAACATCACCATTTTATTTCATGAATAAGCGAAAAGCATTGAAATCTTATCAGGCCGCTAAACAAATTTATCAGGATTGTCAAACCATTAGACCCCACCTGGGCTTGCTTTATGCCACTTGTCATCACCTCATTTGTCACTACTTCCCAGTCATCATTGACAAAGGACCCACCACAAAGCTTCCCCTTTTAGTGAATATCAATGGTTTTCATTATATCACACATTTAACTATCGTGCATCTTACCCTAGTGGTATAGCGACAACCGTAAGATCCTAGAGCATATTAACTCCCCTGAGACCAGAGGACCCACTGACAAGTCCACCTCAGCACACCTAGACCAATGAGAACATGCCCAAGTTAGTACCACCTACCAGAGGACCCACCCATGTCAACCGTCTGAGAAAAGTAGAATCGACGACTGGCGTAAGATCTCATGGCTCTGACAACTTCCATTAGAACTTACACCAACCGTAGGTCATCTATAGATGTTAGGTCCCACTGACAGACACACAAGAAACTAGGTCCCACTGACACATCCAAGAAATATTTGAAATCAACGGATGGTGCATGATCTCAAAGGGGAAGAATATTCCTTAAGATCATGTGCCAACCGTAGATTGGAAAGGCTTTATTGCAGGCCCCACTGATAGGATATCCAGTCACTCACCCATGGACTAATCAGAGCTTTCCATTTATGCATATGTATCACCTTGGACCCACCTATTTGAAGTGCCATGTCATAAAGAGAATCAACGGCCGTCACAAAAGTGCATAGCTTTGACACATCTCATGAGAACATACAACCACCATTAGATCGAGATGGTGTCAAAAAGCCTGGGCCAGGAGACCACATGAACACGTGACTAAAGAAAAGAAACCACCATGCCAAGTCACCAACTGTTAAGAGATAAGCCGCTAGGAACAAGAGAATACGTGAACACTATGTTCACCCAATTGTTGGAAGAAAAAGATAACCGCCGGGAAACCAAGCGAACCAACGACAAACATGCATTTGCTAAATCGTCGAACAAAAAGACTAACCGCTCAAGGATTAAATGAATAAGTGACCAATGGGGAAAAGAAAAGTGCACATGCATTTAACAAGACTTAAGTGGCCCAAAAAGGTAAAGACAAATTAGAACAGGGCCAGGGCATTTCCTACCAACGGCTAGATTTTCAAAAATTTGAACTAAGGGTTTTAGCCAGGGATAGGAAAAAGGTTGCAGAGACCAAAGGAAAATTGGTACAATCATGAAATTTTTTGCACGTGCAAGCCATTTTCTAAAGATTTTTTGCATTGACATGAAAATGGGCTAACACCATCTTTCTAGTAATATCTCATTTTCTGAAAAATGATGCTTGGAGCTCCTAATATGCTAATTTTAGTGCAAGGTCCTCTAGAAGGGAAAAAATACCAAGAAAAGTTTGGTTAATGGTTTAGCCCTACCACTGGAGGGTTAGCTCGGCTACTGGTGGTTTAACCAAAAGTTGGTGGTTTAACTAGAAATGGTAGCCATAGTGGTTAACAGTGGTGGTGACCGGTGCGGTTTAACCTAATGGTGATTGCATGGTAACCGCTAAGGGTCTATCAATGACGGTGGAGCATAGATGGCTTGTGAGCAATGCATTTGAAGTACATTTTTAAAATTATTTTTGACAAAATTTGCCTCAAAGTGTTTGCAAATTCTTGCCTCAGGGTGCGTGCACAACTGTATGGTCCTAAGACAACATTTTTGCCTCTCTCTAAAATTTTGTCCAAATTGGATGTATTTTATATCGAAAAAGGGTTTTTTGGGTGCTATGAGTTCAATAGTGAGGTCTGTTTGAGCTTAAAGTGCACAAAAAGAAGTGACCCACTAATTTAAATAAAAAAAATACATTAAAAGTCTTGATCTGAACAAGTTGATCCTCTTATCTCTGATTCCTTCAAACATGAACAAATTGTAGCAGATTAGGCTTTGATCTAGTGTAGAATTTGAGGAATACAAATCTAGAAAACCTAAAGATCACCTGCATACAAAAACCTATTACAAGGAGGTAGAGACAAGAAGAGGGCAATGGTTTGACTCAAAAAATATGAAGAAAAAATATTCTCAATATATGAACGAATAAAATATGCAATGGATCAATCCTTATAAAGGAGATCAAAAACCTAGAAGGATAAACCCTAAAAAGAAAAAGTGCATGTAATAATTAATTTAATTATTACATGACTAATGCATGTATTTTTTAAAAATAAGATGACTAATGCATGGGTATTTTAAATATAAAACAACTAATGCAAGAGTGTTTTAAATATAAAATGACTAATGCAAATGCATAAAGAGAAATCTTAAGAAGGGAATAAAGTTAATTTATTTAACATAATTAAATTAATAATTTACTCTAATAGAAAGAATAACACTAACAAGGTTTTCTATGTGAAGGGTTTGTGTCATAATATTTTGAGTGTTGGACACATATGTGAAAATGGCTATGGTGTTGTGTTTAAGAATGAAGGTTGTGAGATCCAAGAGAAGTCCAAAATGCTATATTGCAGTTGGAAAAATAATAGGAAGGAACATCAATCAACTTGAAGGAGTTACAAAAAATTCATTATCTCAGTCTGATGATAGTTGGCTTTGGAACCAGAGGATGTGTCACATAAATTTTTACAACTTTGTAAGGATAAATTGTTCATCAAGTGCAGTAAGAGATCTACCAAGACTATGTAAACTAGAGAGTTTTATCTATAAGGGATGTCAGGAAGGAAAGAAAACTAGAGAGCCATTCAAGGAAAAAGATCATTCTTCTATTGGTTTGTTAGATCTCGTGCACACTGACCTATGTGGTCCTACCAGAAAAATAATCTTACAAGGTGAGAGATATTTCATACTTTTTATTATCAATTATCTCGATTATCTTGGGTTTCATTTCTAAGAGAGAAATTAGAAGTATTTGAGAAATTCAAGCTATTTAAATCAAGATTTGAGAATGAAGTTGATAGGAAGATTAAATTTTTGAGATCTGATGGGGGAGGACAACTTACTTCTGACAAATTTGATAATTTTTGTGAGAAACATGGCATTAAGAGATAGTTTTCATCCCCTAGAACATCACAACAGAATGGTGTAGTGGAAAGGATGAATTAGACAATCCAATAAGAAGAAAGGAAAATTATCATAGTGGAAGGTTTATTGAAGTTTTATTGGAGACAATAAATTCATACAACTATGTACACACTAAATAGAGTTCTTTACTAGAAGAACAATCTTGGCAAATTTTATGGAAATGTTGATGAAGGTATATTGTTAGGGTATTCTACAAAGAGTAAAGTGTATTAGTGTTAGAACAATAAATTGAATTAGATAACTGAAAGTATGAAGGTGAAGGTTGGTGAAGAAGTTTAGTAAACTCATAAGAAACACCTTGAATATGAATTTGATATAGAGGACAAGGGAAAAGTTGACAAGAAATAAGAAGAGATAAGGAAATCTCTAACATCTACAACTAAGACCATGATATGTACAGATAAATCATTTAGAGAATCAAACTATAGGTGATTGGAATAAAGGTATCATTACAAGAAGTAGAGTAGCATAAGAGCAAGTTTTATTGTGTTTACTTTCAGAAATCAAGCCTAAAATTATGGAAGAAGCATGTAATAATCAAAACTAGGTAAGAACTATGAAATAAGAACTTGATCGAGTAGAGAAGAAACAAACTTGAGAACTTGTACCCAAACTGGTTGACAACAATGTTATGTTAGAAAGTAAAGTCCACCAAGATAACTGAGAGTGGGGGTGAATCATTTATCAGATATATAAAACTTTTGTCACCTTTAACAGATTTTAACCATGTAAGCAATGTAAGAAACAACCATAGAAATATATACATACACAATAACACAATAACACAATATATGTTGACTAGGGAACCTCTTGATCAAAGAGTAAACCCCGGTGGGAATGATGCCCACAAAAGATGCACTAATATGAAAATTCCTTTTGAGAGGATGGACTCTACTAGGAGCCTTATGAAATACATTCAGTACATATGAATCTCTGTTAGGATATTTTGAATCACTGTTAAAAGATTCTAACCCGGTTAGGAGTTATGGAAGATAGAAGGACCCACTGCCCAAACAGCTTCAAGGGAAAGATCATTGAACACATTGTCCAACTGATCTCTATATTACTCAATAGAATAATACCAAAATCTTACTAATCTCAACAACTTATCACTTCTCTGACTGTGCCAAACTGCACCAACTGCTTCATCAGATCTCAATACCAGATCTTTGTAATTCACATATCCTCTTACAACACATATTGCACAATTCCATAATTCACTTTCATAATATCTCTAATATCATTACAATAATAAATAAAATCAATTATTCATTTATGCCACACTCAAATAATTACAAATGAGTCAACATACAATATAGAAAATAAAATCTTCCACACATTACACAATATTCCACAATTACATAAAACTGTCAGCTTCCAATCAAGATAATTCTTCACTCATGCAACCTATGACCTTTTTGTCACATCCACATCACTATAATCATGTCTTCATCATATTTAAAACTTCACATGCTCAGACTCTATCTTGATTAGGAGATATCATCTAATTTCCACAAGCTGCTTCTCAAGAACACTGCCTGAATACTGCTTCCAATGAATTACACATAACTATCATGAATAGTTGAATTTATATATGTGCTCTTGACCAAAATCTCAAGACACAACATAGATTAAGTCCTCAACTCCACATAGCTTGATCTACAATATCCCACATGCACTAGTACAAACACTGTTTGTACTCAAGAGAGAATTGAACAAATTGCAAGAAGATCTAGGAGGTATTAGATACATGACAAAATTGCCTGATATTGTAATAATTCTCAATCAAAAAGGAGAATATACTACTATTCAAGAATGTAGAACTTTGGGTATTCCAACAATTTGCTTAGTTGATACAGATTGTGACCCAGATCTCATGGATATCCCAATCCCAGCCAATGATGACGGGAGAGGACCAATCCGACTGATCCTAAATAAATTAATTTTAGCAATTCACACGGGTAGAGCATTGTAATTCTATAAAAAATGAATTAAAAAATAAAAAAGAGAAGCTAAAACTAAGTTGGTTACTATTCCCAAATCTTATAGAATAGATTAAGATAAAATATTTGTATAGAAACAAAGAAATCTTCTTAATCAATCAAATAATCATTCCATTATTTTATTTCATAGCCTGACTGATGATAGTGAAATAATTGAGGAATCGGTCATTGAACCAAAATAATTTCTTTTTGAAATTCATCTTTATATAAAAAGGGTAATATGGATATTCTACAATTTCCTATTAACACACTGAATTTTTTCTACGAGATATCCGGTGTGGAAGTAGGTCAGCATTTTTATTGGCGAATAGGTGGGTTCCAAGTTCATGCACAGGTACTTATAACTTCTTGGATTGAAATTGCTGTCTAATAAAGTTCAGCTAGTCTAGCTGTTCGAGACCCACAAATCATTTCGAACGGAGCTCAAAATTTTGTGGAATATGTTCTCAAATTTGTTTAGGACTTGGCTAGAACTCAGATTGGTGAAGAAGAATATGGTCCTTGGGTTTCTTTTATAGGGATCATGTTTCTATTTATCTTTTTTTCTAATTGGGCAGCTTCTCTAGTAATCTTTAGTAGATCATTATGTTGACATCAATGACAATCACAGTCATGAATGCAACAACAACTGCTACAAAATGGCTGCAAATACTCACCCATAGGATATATTTAGAATTTATTCCTAAAAATCTCCCCCATTAGCATTGATGGAAACATAGATGAAAAAACATCCAAGTTCCATGAATACCAACACTACAACACTACTTCTCTAAAATCAATCAAATCTTTCTTCATTTTCCTGCTCAATTCTTTTCGTTTTCCATTTTATATCACTTGTATCCTTCTCCCTCAAGTTCTCTTTAATAGATTATTTTTCATGTATCCTTCTCCCCCATTGACATCAATGACAAATAATGCATCCCTATGTCAACAACAACTTCAATGTCAAATGTATCCTTAGGCAAAGTCTTTGTAAATATATCTACAATCTTCTCTTTTGTACTTATATACTCAAGTCTAACTTCTTTCTCTACAAATTTTTCTCTTACTACATGATACTTTATTTCTATATGTTTTGTCTTAGAATGTAGTATATGATTCTTAGACATACTAATTGTACTGGTGTTATCATAGTGTATAACAACAGGCTCATCAAATTTTATTCCAATATCCTTCAACATTTGTTACATCCATATTATCTGGTTACAATTATTTTCTACTACTACATATTCTACTTTTGTTGTGCTCTGTGAGATACAATTTTATTTCTTACTTAGCCAAGAAACCAATCTTCCTCCAAGAAAAAATGCTCCACCACTTGTACTCTTTTTTTCATCAACACTGCCTCCCCAATCTGCATCTGTATATGCACATAGGGTAAAGTCATCATATTTTTCATACCACAATCCATATTCAATTATGCCTTTCAACTAACACAATATCCTTTTTACTGTTGCATAGTGTGATTCTTTAGAATCAGCTTGAAATCTTGTGACGATTCCAACCGCATGTCATATGTCTGGTCTTGTATGAGTTAAATATTTCAATCCTCCAATCATAGATATGTACCTCTTCTATTCAACTATAGGAGTCCCATCTATGCTAAACAACTTGTGTCCAGTTACCATAGGTGTGCCAATTGGCTTACAATTCTCCATTCTAAATCTTTTCAATAAGTCATTCAAGTACTTTGTTTGACATAAGAAGATACCATCACTATTTTTTGTTATCTACAATCCTAAAAAATATTTCATCTCACCAATCATACTCATTTCAAATTCAGTCTTTATTTCATCTACAAATTTATCACTGGCTTCATCTTCTCCTCCAAAGATAATATCATCAACAAAAATAACTACAACCAAAAAACCAGTTTCATTTTCTTTCATATACAAGTTATTGTCTATTATGCCTTTAGTAAATCCTAATTTTATCAAATACTTATCCAATCTTTCATACCAAGTTCTAGGTGCTTGTTTAAGTCCATATAAAGCTTTGTTCATTTTACATACCATGTCTCCTTCATGAGTTAAGAGAAAACCTTCAGGATTCTCAATGTAAACTTCTTCTAATTCTCCATTTAGAAATGCTGACTTTACATCCATCTGATATACTTTAAATTTCTTATAGGCTGCATAAGGCAAAAACATTCTTACTTCTTCAATTCTTGCTATAGGTGCAAAATTTTCTTCATAGTTAATTCCTTTTTTCTATGAGTATCCTTTACATACCAATCTTTCTTTATTCCTTACAACTTCTCCCTGTTCATTCATCTTATTCCTGAATACCCATTTAGTTCCTATAACATTCTTATCTTTAGGCCGAGGGACCAACTCCCAAGTCTTGTTCTTTTCAATTTGATCTAGTTCTTCCTTCATTTCTTTAATCCAATTTTCATCTTCACAAGCTTCACTGCTAGATTTACGTTCAATTTGAGAAATTAAACACAAATGTTCTTGTACCTTATTCCATGTCTGAACTCCTCTTTCAATAATCTTAGGTAAATCTCATACAGCAAGTGTAGTACTCACTTTCACAATGTTATCGAAGTTTATATGACAAAATCTTATGTGCCATAACCAACTGCCATCAATCTTAGTAATCAAGCATGTCATCTCAGTAGGATTCAACTAAAATACATTACCTCTAGTTCTTGATCTAGTTCCAATCAAATTACCATCCTTGTCTTTGATTACACAAGTTTTCTTAGTAAACCAAACTTGATATCCCTTATCAACTAGGTGTCCAAAACTCAAAAGATTATGTTTCAATCCATCCACAAAGTAAACATCATCAGTGTTAGTCTTTCCATCAAGAGTAATAGATCTTATTCCATTTTTCAAAAAAGGTGCATTTTTTCCAACTCTAACAATTCCTCCATCATAATTGTTAAACTTTATGAATTTATTCATGTCTCCAATCATATGATGTGAACAACCACTATCTATAATCCAATCAAATCTCTTTACTACTTGAGAAACTAAATCTTTTTCTTCTTTAACTTCTGTTTTAGAGTTTTCTTCTTTTATTGCTACAAATCCTATATCATCATTCTCATCATCACTTTCACTTAGGATTTTCTCTACACTAGCCTCAAGTTCTTCATCATTAGCATAGTAACATTCTTTAGATCTTCTAGGTTTAAAGTTCTTTCTATACTTCTTTACTCTCTTACACTAGTACATTTGAGGTCAAATTCTGACAGCCATTTGTCAGATTTGTAATGCTCATTTGTCGGCATTTCGACACATGTATCTGTCACCATTTTTGCATTGGAAATTGCAATGGAAGAGACATCCATCATTTTAATGACACCTCATTATGTCAGAAACTTGCACATGATAACAACTTTGTTTTGGCATTTCTTGCGGTCCAACTATTGGAATTCCGACACAAAGACCTATCAGAAATATACAATCTCTGTCGGAAATAACTATTGAAAAGATATCCTTTCCAACATTAGAATTATTGGAATAGCGATAGAGCTACCACCAACTTCTGATAGATAAACCTATCAGTGACATAGCATTACTGTCAGAACATCCTGTCAAAAATTGCATATCTGTGACATTTTAAATGTCGAAAGAGTGACAGTAGGGAAATATATCTCTGACAAGTTTCCCTGTCAGATGTATAGCATTACTGTCGCAAGAATTTTCGTAAAGTATTTTTCTCCGACATTTTATCTGTCGGATAGGCAATGTGTTGGCCTATATTCTGATGGGAAGTGATGTCAGATGTATAGCACTTCTATCAGAATTAATTATAAAGTATTGAAAAATCAAAGGATATGCACATTAAAGATAACACAGCTCAAGAGACCATCATAGGTTGTCTCTTTCTTTGGTCTATATTATTGATAGAATGTTTTACCTTTCATTAGCTCATCAAATTCAGGGATTTAAAATAATTTAATAGAATATTTTCATGATAACGTATATTATTTAAGTTGACATTGCATGAATTTATCTACTTCATGCACTTGTAGACTATGAGGACAACAATAAAGAAGCATGGCCATGGGAGGAGATGCTTCTTTATCACCTTCCTCATAGTCTACAAGTGCATGAAGTAGATAAATTCATGCAACATCAACTTAAATAATATATGTTGTCATGAAAATATTCTATTAAATTCTTTCAAATCCTAGGATTTGATGAGCTAATGAAAGGTAAAACATTCTGTCAATAATATAGACCAAAGAAAGAGACAACCTATGATGGTCCCTTGAGCTATGTTATCTTTAGTCCTAGCTACTAGGTAAGGCCTCGAAGACTTATACCTGTCAATCATTGAGAATAATCACTGCCTTGCATTTATGTACACTGCACAAATTGATCCCAGTCTCACAAAAACATTTTACACTTGTACATCTCATCAATACTAGAGGCCAAAATTAATTTTATACGATCACTAGCACATTTCGTGCATGGATGAGAAATAGTATCCAAAGTTTCTAGATAACCATTTTTGAGAAGAGGAATGAGTGGAGGCCAAAGAAGGGATAATTTTGAAGGTTTTATAGATGTAGGTTATTGAATCATCATCTCTTCACTGGTACTCAATCTGGTCTCCACTCCATATACATCTTCTCAGAATCTAAAAACTCTCCATCATTGATTCCCGTCATTTTTTTAGCATCTCTGTGGACTGAGACCTTAAATTATTGATCTTCTCTTTGTTTCAAGAGAAAGGAAGACATCTTTGATCAGTCTATCATTGTTGCAACAATAGAGCCTATATTCCATAATAGAAAGGAAGACATCATTTTAGCCTGGGTCTAGATCCTACCCCAACTATTGAAGGATCCAAGGCCAAGCTAGAAAGATGTCTTCCCATTCTATCTACAACATTGTGTCAATCCATGATCTCAGGAATATCATCATCTTTCCACTCTTCATTTGCCAAAATATACTACTTCTTCAAGCTTGCAAATTAATCTTATTAATAAAATAACTCTTGCCAACATTAGGGTACCCATAGATCAAAATAGTTGATGTTATTGGTGCTTGTGCTCAAGGATATCGATTCACTATTTTGAAATGGCCAAATTATTTTTATTTCGATTGTAGAAAAAAGGAGTGGGAGAAAATGAGTAGGTGAAAGATTATCGAGCGCAAGAGAAGGCATTGCATTTTATTTGATCATGAATGCTTTCTAAAATGACCAATCATGTTTTATATTCGATTCTTTTTGGTGCTTTTTTCCCCATATTCAGTAGATAAAAATCATGGTGGCAGCCACTTAGCCATCTTTTTGATGTTCTAGGTATTTTACAAAGATACAGGTATGTGGATTTATCATTCAGTTGCTTGCAGTTATTGGTCAAATGCAAATATTTTGTCAAGTTGAAAGGGCAAGATATCAGTTTGGTGTTTTCAGTTTATGTTAGAAGTTGATTTGGTAAAATCCTCAAAAAACACACTACATGTTCTAAAATGTAAAGAAGTTGAATATTAAATGTAAGATATATATCTCATCCATAGTAATCAAAAGAAAGGACATGAAACTTATAAGAAGATTTACCAATCCAAAAATATAAGCAAATAGGAAACATGATTGGTACCTTATGAATTGGTTTTTGAGGTGCACAATCTTCATCAATCTCCTCAAAAGAAGAACCCTCCTCACGAAAAATGCATTTAACATAAAAAAAAAATCTACAAAACTGAACCAATGGCATGTTTAAAATAGAATGATAATAATATGCTAAAAATTCTATTATTTTTAATACATGCAAAAGGACCAGTCCCAACAATTCTTAAACATACTTTACCTGATATGATAATAACATGCTAATTAAACTGATAAAGGTGTTATCTACATTTAATCTACCAATTACTAATTACACAAAAAACAAATTTACAAAACTGAACCAATGGCATGTTCTTCGTGTGGTACAAGGAAGATTTGGCTTTGAAAAAAAAAAGTGAAACAACCTCATCATTTTTATTTCAATTGGATAGAGAAGGAGCAGGAGAAAAGGAGTGAAAGCTGAGTGCAAGAGAAGGTATGTGATTTATTCATCTTTCAAGCATCTAGCATCATATTTGACCGCAAATTTCAAATGCATTGCATTTTATTTGATCATGAATGCTCTCTGAAATGATCGCATTCTACTAGTGTCATACCCTAGCCCATGATTTATCTCCATTATTTGATGTTATTGGTGCTTGTGCTCAAGGATATCGATTCACTATTTTCAAATGTTTGGATCATTTTGGTTGTGACTATTCCTCTAGTACACAGTCAGGAAATGTAACTATCTAATGATTATATGTAATGTTGAATGGATTAAATGCTTTATTCTTGGTAGATGTGAATGGAAGGAATAGTGTTGGTGTTAGGTTTCATTTATTATTTAATTCAATGGTTTCCAAGATGTGTTGAGGATTTTTCTCCTTGTTTAATGTTAATTGTTCCTTCACAATCCACTCATACAATAGTGAAATGCTATGTGATTGAAAATTTCATACAACTAGTCCTTTGGCATGTATTAAATACAATCTTGTCACTTATTGAATGCTTTGGAGACTACTAGTTTGATTGCCCATGCATTACCAATGACTGGGATTCATTAAAGGATACAAAACCCTTCATTTTGGGGCTATTGTGTGTGGATTCAAGTGTAGGTTTGATTTGGTTAATGTTTAGAAGAGATCAATAAAGTATTTAAAGACAATCTTACATGTTTGGAGAGGTTTGAGAGGCACTTATCATGACTTTACCCTCTCAAATAGTGGCATAGACTGGTTTTACTAAGTTTCCTTTCTCTATTTTGAGGTTTCCTTTCTCTGCCACAGGGGTACAATCAAAGGGTTCATTGAAAAAATGATCCTTTGAATGGTTACTATGAATATGAATGATTGGATATAGCATATTGATCATTTTACTTGAAGTTTGGAATAGCTTGTGCAAGGGTGAAAGTAGTTTTCATCATTTTGGTCATGGTTGTTCCTCTACACAATCAAAAAATGTAACTGTCTAATGATTATATGTAATGTTGAATGGATTAAATGCTTTATTCTTGGTAGAAGTTAATGGAAGGAATAGTGTTGGTGTTAGGTGTTGGAACTTTTCCTTGCAGGACCAAACTTGAATCAATAGATGGGCATGATTCTCAGGGTAGGCACTCAAGCTTGACAAGAAAATAGTCCAATTGATGAGGATAGAGAACATCCTCCTTCTTCTTTGAGCTCCACATCACTTAGGTGGGTATTTCCTTATCTGCACACTCAAGACACCTCATGATAAACAATAAGCCTACAGATACATTATTATGGAATAGTCTTCAAACCCTTGTAGGTATCCTGTACCTCAATGAAACCAAGATCTCATGCAATAGCCCTACTTGCATAAAGTGAGTATGAAAACCAGAGACCTATTTCTAACAACATGAAAGGGAAAGGGTGGAAATAAATGTAAATGATTTAATGATGGGTTTGAAAGGACCCCTGAGATACCCTAAGTCTCTCATAGACTAGTGCCTTATCCAATGGGCACTAGAGTCAAATAAATCATTGCAATAAGGAGCTATGAAACAAGAAGACAATATATCAAGTATGTTGATGGCTTACATCAATCATACAAACAAACCTCACTTAAAAATCCACCTGTGTACCTAGATATGTTATTACCTACTCAAAGGATTTTAACCCTACCCTTAGAAGAGACCTATGAACAAGTGATACATTGACCAGCATCTACTGGAAGACAAGCATGAGACACCCTTGATATCCCAACTCATACATACCAAAAAACTAATCATGAAATCAATTATCTCTGCAAACACAACTCTATTACAAACACATAGGAAATGCAGATAAAAAGATCAAACACCTTGATGTTATAATCAATAAATTCATGATTCAAATGGAGATAGTCTAATAACAATACAGATACATTGAACCCTCATACATAAGACAAGCTATTACAACATGTATTATCTTCTCCAAAACTAGAAAGGAAAGAGGGAACCCTATATGCAGAGAAGAAGGAAAATATCTACAGGAAAAGGACCCTTCATGGAACTGAAAAAACTAGAGAAATTCCAAATTTTTAGAACCCCCCTAAATGATCTTGAAAATCCTTTTATACAAACAAGGATTGCAACAAGCTACGGATCATTCAGGGCAAAACTAGGTCTGCAACAACTAGGTACAACAAGAAATAAAGAATGCAAGAAACCTAAGAAACCCTAGAAAATCAGATCAAATCTGATGTACAAATGCATTGGCTTCATAATCAGGGTTAACTACAGATATAAATTCAATCAATTTCTTGTTGTAGGAAACAAAATTTAAAATGCCAAATTCAGTCTACAAATCATCCTTCATGTACCAGTCATGGAAATCTCTGACATACTTAGACCCTAGTCACCTGAATCAAATCATAGTCCCTCTATAATTACTTAGCATGGCACCCATGATGAAAAAATCAAATCTACACAACCACCTATGTCTTACTCATCAAATTCCAACTACAACTAATTAGGAAAATCAATTCTGAACCACTGCTTTAAACCCTGCAGAGAAAGCCCTACAGAAATATTTGAATTTTAAGATAAAATGGCTACCAGCTCAAACTTAAAACATGACCATTGATCTAATTTATTCCCAGTAGATCAGGCGGCTTGCAATAATCCCTCAACAGTCAACAAGCCTTTGAAAAGTCTTTTCCACATCACTAAACCCTCTGAACCAATGAAAATAGAGCACGTCAGCATTAAATCAGCATATCAGACCCACTTCTTCATAAGCTTATAAATGAATGGCTATCGTGAGTTTGCATAGCCTCAAAAGATTCTATGCGAACATTAGACAACCATTAGATCTTCTATCTCGACATCCTTTAGAATCTCTCGGGCCCATTGATGTGTCTGCATCCCCCTTTCTAGCTCAGCCAAACACAATGTGACACCTCAGTGGCACCTGGAAAAATGGTCCCACAATCCTCAGCAAACCTTAACTCTTTTACCATTTGGTGAACATGTGACTATAGGAAAATTCAAGTCACTAGATACATTACTTAACCCATGTTAGATCAAACAATTCAGTGAATGAATGCATTCGCTAAATCATGAAGTCCTCTCAGGTTACTCTTTGCAAACTGGCAAATACATAAGAAAATTGAGGGCCCACTTCTTATCTAGTGAATTAGCGACCAAAGACATTTCACCAATTTGCTAAAAAATTTGAAACACTACCACTTTATCTAGAGATTCAGCGAACACATATTCATTGAATCGCTAAAAGATTTAGAATTCTACCATAATACTCCATGAACAAGGGAACACTACAAACATTTGTTGAGACCGCCAAAGATTTAACTGCTCCACCAAAAATCCTAGACTAGAAACCGGGCCCGCCTGTCAGAAAATTAATGGTCATCTCATCTTTGCATGGCCTAACAAGATTCCATCAGATTACAGGCCTGCCATTGATCTAGAATCTCCTCCCTGCCCTGACAACCTCCTGACACCAAAAGAAATCAATGGCCATCACAAAATCTCAAACCTCTAACAAATATCATAAGAACTTACACCGTTCATTGATTTACTGATAAGGTCAAGACCCTCTGACACATCTGAAAACCAGGTCCCATCCAAGAAAGATTCAAAATCAATGGATGGCACATGATCTTAAAGGGGAAGAATATTCCTTAAGATCATGCACCGACCGTAGATTGGAAAGGCTTTACTACAGGCCCCACTGATAGGATATCCAGTCACTCACTCATGGACCAATCAGAGCTTGCCAACTGTGCATACATGTCACTTTGGACCCACAGTTTGAAGCATCATGTCATAAAGTAAGATCAACGGCCATCTTAACATCGCATAGCTCTGACAAATCCTTTGTGCTTTAATGACAACCTTCGAATTGAAAATCTGTCAGAAAGACTGGGCCTGGGAAATATCAAGCCAAAACATAGAAAATATTAAGGCACATGACTTAGGCTTAGGGAAATATAAGGCATTGAGGACTACAAGAAAAACTAAAGGCTATCGGGGGTGATAAAACCTTTATTCGCAAGATCATGTAACATGAAAAAGGTTCACATAATCATGCAACAAAGGGGGCAAAAATTAAGCACATGCGTTATGGGACCTTTAAGTGACCTAAATAAAGTTACATGAATTTAGAACAGGGTGAGGGTTTTACAAAGGGATTTATGCAACAGCTATATTTTTGAATTTGAACTAAGGGTTTAAGGTCAGAGACCAGGAAAACACTACAGGGACCAGGGGAAAAGATCAAGAGCCATGAAAATTTTGCACGTGCTAATAGTGGCTCTAGTTGGGGATGATGGGAAACTTGTGTCCATGCAAGAATTCAGATCACTGGGAGAAGCAGACCACCCACAAAACAAAAATAGGGACCTTCACAAAAACTAGCAACCGAACTAGGAAGACAGAAAGGGAAACACACAACAAGAAAGGTAGGATATCTATGAATATTTACAAAATTTTACAAACTTATTTAGTGGCTCCAGGCCACCAAAAGAAAATCAATGACCCTCCTGAATCAAAAATCTAATTTTCATCCACATATGTAACCAAACACTTGAAACTGTCATGACCACCTTGCTGCTAACATATGTGAATATTCATGGGCCAAAAAATAAAGCCATAATGATCACTGCCCCTGTTCTTCCATTCATAATCATTACATTCATACTCCAAGAAGTAAGGAACATCATTTACTTCCTTTTGATAACTAAAAATAGAAAATAGATCGAGTAATGCATTAAAAAATGTGACATTGATTATCATGCATTACCATATAATTACCTGGCTGAAAAGGACCTGGATCCTTTGATTTACCTTCATGAATTACTTCAGCCACTAAGCAACTTGGTTCCTTCCTAATGTCATCATGAACTAAATTATGAACCAAGTGAAGGTCAAATTCATAAATTTTATGACAGTAGGACATCTAATCTGCATAGTCATGTGTATCAAAAAAAAATTTGTCCCAATTATTGAAGACAAGGTCCTCAATATTGTCACCATCATTATCATATTTATCAAAAGAAGGAAAAGGGTTTGAACAAGGAAGTTGTTCATCATTGCAATTTCTATGACAGGAAAACACATTGTTATGTCCTTTTACCTCTTCTTTCGTAGTCACTACATGAGGGGAGCTGTAATATACATGGGTCCTCAGAGTCACTTTGAACACTGGCCTCATTATAAGTATCAAAGCATAAAGCATAGGGGAGCTACAAATAAAAATCCAAAACAAGGGCATACCTCTGAAATTATTTAGCCAAGAGTACTAAAATCTCTTCACTGCTTAATGGACTTTGGGCCATACTTTCATCTTCCTCAGCTTCACCCCTATTGAAAACATCTTCCTTGTCCAAGACAAGAATAGAGACCTCTGGCCTTAGATCATCTTCCATGAAGCAATCTATGCAAGAATCATCATCTGCATCATACTCATTTTCTTGCCACTCACACAAAACATCATCAAACTGGGACAAGAAACAAGAACTCTAATATTGAAAAGAAGAAAAATCTACAGACAAATTGGAAATATTATCAATCTCATATCCATCTTCATCACTCTCATATGCACTGACCTCAAAATCAGCCTCATAGTCAACACCTTTCACATAATGAGAATCAACATCAGAACTGCTGGTCTCCTCATGATCAACATCAGGAACCACCAGTCTTAGCAATCTTATGTCCCTCTCTAACTACCAGTTCTCCATTTTCATTCTTGCTAATTCCTTCTTGAGAGTAGCAACTTTATCAAAATGCTCAACAAAATTAGCTCTCAACACATCCCAAGAAGGGATTGAACATGAAGGCAAGGACTGGAACCACTTCCTTGCACTGTTAGAAAATGTCTGCACAAGCAGCCTCATAGCAACATCCTCATGTTCAATATCCATTTCACCAAAAAGACCCATGGGGTCATCTATATGCTGGCTTGCAGAAATAGATCCACTGGCCAGGAATCTAGGCAAGCCCTCCTCAATCTTAGTAGGAAACTCATTAGGGGCACCTTCAATGCCATCAAAATAAAAAGGCCTATATTCCTCCATGAGGAACTGCCCACTACTACTCATCCCTTTATATAGTGCTCAACACTTGATAGGGAAACATTTCTTTACAACTAATTTTCACAAAGAATAGAGCATATGAAAACCAAATTACCTGCAACCTATGCAGCACAATTTTTGTTGACTGAAAAATAAGGGAGATCTAGAGCTCATCATGTAGCTCCATCAAGTTCTTTACTTTTGTAGAGTCGCCACCTCCTTGGAGAGGAAAGATATTGTACTTGTTTCTTCTTCCAATCAACACAAAACTCCACCAAGTAAACATGCACTATTTATCAGAAGATGCACTAATCAAACAGAGAAATTAGAGCCGCCACACAACACTTAGTGAGAAAATTTTACAAATGTGTTTTTTATATCTGACTCTGTGATCATTTAACCAGACTCTAGGATGATCCAGCCAACCAAGGAATTGGACATCTTAAACTTGCTATCTTTTATTCTGTCCCTAGCAGAGTCACCAATTTGTTGGAGCTTTTCCTTTTAGGACCAAACTTGAATCAATAGATGGGTTTGATTCTTAGGGTAGGCACTCAAGATTGACAAGAAAATAGTCCAATTGATGAGGATAGAGAACATCCTCCTTCTTTGAGCTCCACATCACTCAGGCCGGTATTGCCTTATCTACACACTCAAGACACCTCATGATAAACAATAGGCCTACAGATACATTATTGTGGAATAGTCTTCAAACCCTTGTAGGTATCCTGTACCTCAATGAAACCAAGATCTCATGCAATAGCCCTACTTGCATAGATTGAGTATGAAAACCAGAGACCTGTTTCTAACAACATGAAAGGGAAATGGTGGAACTAAATGTAAATGATTTAATGATGGGTTTGAAAGGACCCCTGAGATACCCTAAGTCTCTCATAGACCAATGCCTTATCCAATGGGTAACAAAGTCAAATACATAATTGCAATAAGGAGCTATGAAACAAAAAGAAAATATATCAGATATGTTGATGCCTTACATCAATCATACACCATTAACAAACCTCACTTAGCAATCCACCTATGTGCCCAGATATGTTATTACCTACTCAAAGGATTTTAACCCTCCCCTTAGAAGAGACCTATGAACAAGCAATACATTGACCAACATCTACTAGAAGACAAGCATGAGACATCCTTGATATCCCAACTCATACATACCTAAAAACTAATCATGAAATCAGTTATCTTTGCGAAGACAACTCTATTGCAAATACATAGAAAATACAGATAGAAAGATCAAACACCTTGATGTTATAATCAATTAATTCATGATTCAAATGGAGATAGTCTGATAACAATACAGATACATTGAACCCTCATACATAAGACAAGCTATTACAACATGTATTATCTTCTCCAAAACTAGAAAGGAAAGAGGGAACCCTATATGCAGAGAAGGAAAATATCTACAAGAAAAGGACCCTTCATGGAACTGAAAAAATTAGAGAACTTCCAAATTTTCAAAACCCCCTAAATGATCTTGAAAATCCTTTTATAAAAAAAAGGATTGCAACAACCTATGGATCATTCAGGGAAAAACTAGGTCTACAACAACTAGGTACAACAAGAAATAAAGAATGCAAGAAACCCAAGAAACCCTAGAAAATCAGATCAAATCTGATGTACAAATGCATTGGTTTCACAATCAGGGTTAACTACAGATACAAATCCAATAAATTTATTACTATAGGAAATAAAATTTAAAATGCCAGAGTCAGTCTGCAAATCATCCTTCATGTACCAGTCATGGAAATCTCTGACATACTCAAACCCTAGCCACCTAAATCAAATCATAGTCCCTCTGTAATTACTTAGCATGGTACCCAGGATGACAAAATCAAATCTACGTAGCCACCTATGTCTTACTCATCAAATTCCAACTACAACCAACCAGGAAAATCAATTATGAACCACCGCTTTAAACCTTGCAAAGAAAGCCCTGCAGAAATATTTGAATTTTAAGATAAAATGACTACTGGCTCAAACTTAAAACATGGCCGTTGATCTAATTTATTCCCGGCAGATCAGGTGGCTCGCAATAATCCCTCAATAGTCAACAATCCTTTGAAAAGTCTTTTCCACATCACTAAACCCTCTGAACCAATGAAAATAGAGCACATTAGCATTGAATTGGCATATCAGACCCACTTCTTCATAAGCTTATAAATGAATAGCTATCGTGAGTTTGCATAGCCTCAAAAGATTCTATGTGAACATCAGACAACCGTTAGATCTTCTATCTTGGCATCCTTTAGAATCTCTTGGGCCCACTGACGTGTCTGCATCCCCCTTTCCAGCTAGGCCAATCACAATGTGACACCTCAGCGACACTTGGAAAAATGGTCCCACAATCCTCGGCAAACCTTAACTCTTTTACCATTTGGTGAACATGCGACTGTAGGAAAATTCAAGTTGCTAGATACATTACTTAACCCATGTTAAATCAAATGATTTAGCAAATGACTACATTCACTGAATCGCGAAGTCCCTTCTTAACCTAAGGTTACTCTTTGTGAACTGGTGAATACATAAGAAAATTGAGGGCCCACTTCTTATCTAGTGAATTAGCGACCAAAGACATTTTGCCAATTCATTGAAAAATTTGTAACACTGCCACTTTATCTAGAGATTCAGGGAACATGTATTCACTGAATCGCTAAAAGATTTAGAACTCTGCCATAATACTCCATGAACAAGTGAACACTACAAACATTTGTTGGGACCGCCAAAGATTTAACCGCTCCGCCAAAAATCCTAGACCAGAAACTGGGCCCACCTATCAGAAAATCAATGGTCATCTCATCTTCGCATGGCCTAACAAGATTCCATCAGATTACACACCTGCCATTGATCTAGAATCTCCTCCCTTCCCTGACAACCTCCTGACACCAAAAGAAATCAACGGCCATTGCAAAATATCAAACCTCTGACAAATCTCATAAGAACTTACGTCGTTTGTTGATTTACTGACAAGGTCAAGACCCTCTGATGCATCTGAAAACTAGGTCCCACTGACACATCTAAGAAAGATTCAAAATTAATGGATGGCACATGATCTCAAAGGGGAAGAATGTTCCTTAAGATCATGCACCGACCATAGATTGGAAAGGCTTTATTGTAGGCCCCACTGATAGGATATTGAGTCACTCACCTATGGACTAATCAGAGCTTGCCAACTGTGCATACATGTCACTTTGGACCCATAGTTTGAAGCGTTGTGTCTTAAAGTAAGATCAATGGCCATCTTAACATCGCATAGCTCTGACAAATTCTTTGCACTTTAATGACAACTGTCAGATTGAAAATCTATTAGAAAGACTGAGCCTAGGAAATATCAAGCCTAAACATATGAAATATTAAGGCACAGGACTTAGGCTTAGGGAAATATAAGGCGCTGAAGACTACAGGAAAAATTAAAGGCCACCGAGGGTGATAAAACCTTTAGTTGCAAGATTGTGTAACATGAAAAAGGTTCACACAATCATGCTACAAAGGGGGAAATAATTAAGCACATGCATTATGGGACCTTTAAGTGACCTGAATAAAGTAACATGAATTTAGAACAGGGCCAGGGTTTTACAAAGGGCTTTATGCAATGACTATATTTTTGAATTTGAACTAAGGGTTTAAGGCCAGAGACCAGGAAAACACTGCAGGGACCAAGGGAAAAGACTAGGAGCCATGAAAATTTTGCACGTGCTAACATTAGGTTTCATTTATTATTGAATTCAATGGTTTCCAAGATGTGTTGAGGAGTTTGCTACTTGTTTAATATTAACTGTTCCTGCACAATCCATGCACAATCCACTCATACAACAGTGAAGTTACAAAACTGAACCAATGGCATGTTTACAACAAAGAAATAGAATGATAATAATATACCAAAAATTCTATTCTATTTAATACATGCCAAAGGACCAGTCCTAACAATTCTTAAACATACTAGTTATTTGATATGATCAATTGTTAATAAAGGTCTAATTCTGTAGACTACTAGCATGAAGGAAGATTTGACCTAGCCAAATCTTCCTTGTACCACACAAAAAAATGTGTGATAACTATGTCTACTCTAACCTTAATTGTTTAAGAATTCATCATATCAGATAAAGTATGTTTAAGAATTATTGGGAGTTCTATTAGACATTTTTTATAAATATGTCATTGGTTTTCAAATGTTTGGATTCACATTTGTTGATATTACTGGCATGTTTAATGATGCTATTGTATATTTATGTCACTAAAATGACTGCATTCTATTGGTGTTGTGCCCTAGCCCATGCTTTAACTCCATTATTTGATGTTATTGGTGCTTGTGCTCAAGGATATCTATTTTTTTGAAATGTTGATTGTAGTTATCAAATGGACAACATGTGAGCTTCTAGCTAGGCGTCATTTGTATTGATAGCTTAGGGCATCAAATGTATTGTATCATTGATAGTTGAGACTTTTTTAAAAGGAAATATGACAAAGAATTATTTTGATTTAGTTTCTCTATTTTGATCTCTAAGTGGCTTACAACCCTAGAGAAGTATATGCAAATTTATAGATGTAGCTGCAGGATACATAGCAGTTGATAATTCACAAGAAATCCATGCATATAATTTGAATAGAAATCAATACAAATAAATAGGGTCCTCCAATGGCCCAATCATCCAGACCTTGACTTTCCCCTCAACCAGTGACCCTTCAAAATTGGGTTATCATGCAATCAGTGAGTGATCCTTCATTCTCCTTGTCTGCCCTACATCCAAACATATTAGAAATACACAATACAATGATAACAAGTCTTTCACAATCCCCCTTCCCTCAAGTAACACTATCAACCATCCCTTCCACATAGCATTTCATTGTTGCATGAGTGGATTCTGCAAGAATAGTTAACATTAAACAAGGAGCAAATTCCTCAACACATCTTTGTTGTAAACATGCCATTGGTTTAGTTTTGTAAAAAAAAATTTGTGTTAAATGCATTTAAATGGAGCATTAAGCATAGCAATAATATGCTTAATCTATTATTAATTGCAGATTAAATTCCCATAACACCTTTATCAGTTTAGCATGTTATTATAAGATACTAAAGAAGACCTTCTATTTGTCAGAGAAATCTTCATTGTCCTCCACAATGAAGACAATGAAGATTGACCTCCTATCCCACAACAAAGAACATTGTAATAAGAATAAGATATAATATATTGTTAGAATAAACTTTGAACAAAGACATGTAATTCTTAAGTTAATGATCTAAAAAGATGGAAATATATGAATTGAAAAAGAAGATAGTGCCAAGAAACATTTTCACAAATATGAAACGTGAGGAAAAGTAATAACATTAATAATGCCAAGATTCACAACATTAAATTTCACCTGTGAATGAGTTTTTGTAGTGGGTTTCCCAGCATCAAAAATATGTTGAGTTGCATTTGAGTTGTAACTAAGAGTATCATGTAGAACAGACCCTAAACTTTGACAGTGTTCTCCAACCTGGCAATTCAAAATTAAATCTAGGCAAGCATCAGTAAGTGAAATAAATTATAGAAATCAACATCAACATCATCATAATCATTAGAAATAAACTTTAAAGACATATTTTGGATATTAATATGTTTCTTGAAAGTTTTTGTGATGCTCCTAAACTTTAAAGACATATTTTATGGCTTAATGATAGCATAGATTAGTGTTTTGTTTTCTAATGGAATGTTGTTGATCATTCATGGTCTTGAAGAAACTTTTGATTGTTTTGATTCTTGAGTCTTGATGTTGTTTCTCAATGTGATATAGACTGACCACAAGATGGTTCAGTTGGTCCTCTCTTTCTATTTAATCATTTGTCTTCTTTATGGTGTAAGTGTCAATATATTATAATCCAACCAGCATGTCATACCCCCACTTTTGACAAACCTCAAAATATGCAAATCACAACCAAAGACTTGGGTGATTAGCATACACAAACAACAATTACCCTTAGTAAATAATGATCATTAATATTCATTAATGGTGGGTGGTGATTCCTTGGTAATAAAGGCATTGAAAGCATTCATCATCTTAACCAAGTCATGGGTGGTGATCCTTGAAATAACACAATTAGTGAAAGGAAATAACAACATAACATAATTTGGAGTGAGGAAGAAGGAAAGTTGGAAAACAAAATATGGAACAATCAGGTTGGAATTAGAGAAGAATTCAGAAATAAACTTGAATTAGAAAAAAATCCAAGTTATCTGGTTCTTTGTTTGAGGCTGGGTTCCAGTTCTACTTTTGTTCTCCTTTGGGTTCGACTTGGATTCCTTTGGTAGGAACTTGGGTGCCTAGTCCAATCTCGGATGCACCTGTAGTATTTTATTCATAATTTTATAGCCTAACTCATTATTATGGTAACATGGGTATGACCACACTCCATGCCTTATAATGGTACCTGACATGGAGTGTGGTTCAAATGAAGTTGAACCAAATGCTAACCATGATGGCTATGATCATGATGAAGATGAATATGAATATTAAATCTAAAATATGGCTTGTAATTTGAATTTTCATTCTAAATGAAGAAACTATAGATTCAAGTTGACTCATTCTATGTTTTAGTATATTTGTTCCCTAGATCTACCATATTATATATGTGTAGCCCATAAGGGACATCTTCTTCTCATCCATGTATCAGAGCTCAGTGAGAGTTCTTAGGAGAAAGACAAGATGTCAGTGGGAGATGGAGAAACCAATCTCAGAACACCACTTGAAGCCTTGCAATGTTGAGAGTGGGATAAAGGCTACACTTGAGACCCTATATAAGGAACAAACTTATTGAGCTTCACTTTGTTTTGAGAATAATTTTATAATTATGTACTAAATAGGTCCAACCACATGAAGGTGGAAGCTCATTTGGCCCCACCCCCCACCCCCTAACATCACTCTAAATTCCCCATTAACATCTAACATTTATTCATTATTTCATCTATTAATAAAATGTAACATTCATTAATTATCACATGATAAAATTCATTAACATTCATTCACACATTAATAAAATGTGACATTCATTAATTATCACATGATAACATTCATTAAAACATTATAAAATTTATGAACATTCAATACAACATAATTAAATTCATTGGCATATAAAAATCAGTCATTATTGCGATGGATCTATCAAAAATTTTAGGTGCCTCTCAACCATCCACATTGACCGAGTGTGTACGGGTCCACACATTTCAATCTCCTCAACTTGGTGTATAAGGTATTGTTCTTGTGCATTGAAAAAGGTTGAAGGTAGACACTTTTTCATTTCACACATTAGATGAGGAATTCTTCTCTTCCAGTATTTTATATCTGCTCTATGGATTTCCACTACATATACGTCTTCTCAGAATCTAAAAACTTCGGCCCATCATTGATTCTCATAAATGTACCAATTTGGATAGTAAGTCTCATTTAATTTATCCATGGACTGAGACCTTAAATTATTGAGCTTCTCTTTGTTTTGAGAAGAGTATAACATTCTCTACTTAACAGGGCCAACCACGTGAAGGTGGAAACTCATTTGGCCCCTCCTAGGAGCCTCTTATGACCCTTTACAATATTTTAAGACCTCTAAGATGTATCCTTAGGGATCATAAATGGTCATAAAGGGTCATAAGGGGTCCTGGGACACAATAGCTAAGAAACATAATTGTAGGCATCGTGGTCACAATTAATTGGAGACAATATAATTGAGTTGTATACCCAGACGATGGAGAGAAACTCCTGCACCTCTGATTCCAAGTTGACTACATTTTTTGCTCATGAATACAAGGTCCTCCAACATATGTATTCAACTTGGAATCAGGGGTGCATAAGTTTCTCTCCATCACTTGGGTACACAACTCAATTATGTTGTCTCCAAAAGATTGTGACTATGATGCCTACAATTATGTTTCTCATCTATTGTGAAATATACATTTATGTTTCTCAGTTGTCATGTTTATGTGCATGTTTTTTATGTGTTTTGGATAGAAAGTATAATTTAATTTGTCTATGGACTAAGACCTTAAATCATGTAATGAGGAGGCTTAGAACACTAGTATATGCAAATTTCATTATTTAATAATAAAAATCTATTACAATGTTTATACCTTCTTCTCTCATTTGCTGGTGTAATTCCTCTTTGAGTATCCCCTTTCTCCTTTGCATCTAAAATGAACTCATTCCAATCCCTCACTGGAATAAAGGGAGGACTCTCAAACTTTAGCAAGACTTCATACCACACAACGTTCGTAGATTATGTTCAATGCATTATTTACATTCGTAAATCAGTGTTGCGTACAAATCTGTGAACAATGTGTGGTACAAAGCCTCGCTCAAGCTTGAAAATGATAGTCAATCCATAGTCAAGGTCAAGGAACAAATGGAATAACCAAGAAAACACTATACATTAAATCATGTGATTGATAGCAAATTGGGGCTCACTTGAGCAATAAACATGAAGAATTATTCTAAAAATAGATGTAAACCATATATATGCGCACTTGAGGCAAAGAGAAGTTACATCATATCCATATTAAAATATTAGTTACAATATGAAAATACTAAACTAACTAATTCCCCGAGTTCATCTCTGCATATGATTGCAATAAAGATATGTGATTACAATACAGAGAACGCATCGTAAAAATATAATTTTAGAATTTTCCCTAGCCTGACATATTTTGCACTCAAATCCTTCATCGCGGATAAGTGAAGATGGGTGGATAGATGCAGATGAGTTGTCATCGACCCAACTAAAGTATCTGCAGCCATTATTTCCCTGTGATTCCCAGTCTACATTAGTTCTTATATTATAATGAATAGTATTTACATTAGAAACATTAAATATATACACATTAGCAACCTTTTTTCTATTTGGGAAGCACCAAAATTATTGTCCAGGGTTGTTCGGTGTCCGTGAAGTCTTCAACACACACTGCCCACCACCACATTGATAGCTTGGCACATTGACAAGAGTCATCGAGCCTATATATCAATAATGCACCACACCATCATTACTAAATTTATTATTTTTATATGAAATACACCAAGGAGTACCATCAGAAATATTAACCATTTACAATAATGAAAAGTAAACCTAAATCAAATAGCTCATTTTTTTATTAGCATGTGTAGTCTCTGTGTATATGAAAAATGAAAGAAATATGAAGCTTAAATAAAATAGTGAACAAAATAGTATTCCATATAGACTGAATGAAATATACCATCAAAAGAAGGTGACAAGATCCTGTCACGAAGCACAGACATAGGAAATCAAAAAGGGACAAAAGACAAGAAATAAGAAAAATCATTACGACTATAGAAAAATCATTTATACTATAATAAAAAAAAGAAACACTCTTTGTCAACAATTTTCAAAATCATTAGGACTATAGAAAAATAATTAAGACTATACAAAATCAAATTTTAGAAATGGACGATTTTGATGCTTTTCCATTACAACAATTGAGTATTCATCATTTGGTATTGTGTATTCCATTTAAGTATGTCAACAATGTTCAAAACCATGTCACCAAGCACAGACAAGAAATAAGAAAAATCATTAGGACTATAGAAAAATCAAGTTCTAGAAATGGACGGTTCTGATATTGCTTTGCCATTACAACAATTGAGCATTCATCATTTGCTACTTCTTGGTTTATTCCATTTAAGTTTTTTAGTTGTCGTGTTTATGTGCATGTTCTTTATTTGACAGTCTTTTTTCAGGATAGGCGTAATCATCCCACCAACCTTAATTAGCAACATTGGTGATATATGTCAAGTACTTATAATCAGTATGCCCAACAAACAGAGACTTAGTAGTAAAAGCATGTCCTTTGGTTTACTAGTTTACTTATAATCAGTATGTCCTTTGGTTTACTAGTTTAATCTAGTTTAAGAATGGTTTGTTTCATGTTTGAATGTACCATTGAATGAAGCTTGGCTATATTAAGTACAATCTTAAGACTCATGACTCTTCAAATTCTCTTGTTTCCTTCAGACCTCCAAACATGTGTACTTTGAGTAGCCCTCCAAAAAATGGACTTGTGATGATTTTCACAATAGTACATGTGTAGGAGGACTACTCAAAGTATTGATTAGGCAAATCTGAATGTTCATCACTTGTGTTGTTGTGCATATAAGAGTTGACCATAGAAAGTATATGTATAGGTGAAAAACATGCATATTTGACCAAGAAATACTGGGAGCTAGACCCAGCAACAAATAGATTTGTGGTGATTTTCAAAATAGTACATGTGTTGTTGGGTAAGCTCCCAATAGCGCTCAGGCAAATATGCATGTTCATCACCTGTGCATATGAAGTGGCTCTAATGGAAGATACAATCACTAAATTTTGCATACTCCTTATTTTGTTCTGCGTTGATATTGTCAGACATGGTCTTTCTTGAATGGAATGACTCATTACTTGTACATTGACTAGAATGTTGGTGGAAGAAGGATGATTTGTTTGCAACCATTTTTTCAACTCTAATTTTCTCAACACAAAGGGACATTTATCATAGCCATAGAAACATGATTATTTTAAAATGAAATACACCAAGGAGTTCCATCAGAAATATTGACTATTTACAATCATGAATAGTTAACCTTAATCAAATAGCTCATTTTTTTATCAACATGTGTAGTCTTTGTGTATATGAAAAAATGAATGAAATATCAAGCTGAAATAAAATAGTGAACAAAAATTTAAATTCAAGGCCTTATTTTTCAAGAGCAGCAAACATTAGGATGAAATAAAAATCATTAAGAGTATAGAAAAATCATTAGGACTATAGAAAAATCATTAAGACTAGAAAATCAAGTTCTAGAAAAATCATTAAGAGTACTATAGAAAAATCATTAGGACTATAGAAAAATCATTAAGACTACAAAATCAAGTTCTAGAAAAATCATCACGACTAGAGAAAAATCATTTAGACTATAAAATCAAGTTCTAGAAATGGACGATTATGTTGTTTTGCCACTAAAATAATTGAGCATTCATCATTTGGTACTTCTTGGTGTATTCCATTTAAGTTTTTCAATTGCCATGTTTATGTGCATGTTCTTTATGTGTTTGGCTTCTCTCCCTCACAAGGGATATGTCGATAGATAATTGATTTGAAAGCATAATGATTTGACTGTTCCAAGTAATGTTTTTAATCCTTTGAAGTTTCTCATGATCCTGATGTAAGTTGATTGGATTAAGAAATTTGGGGGATCCAATAGAACTTTAGGGGAGTTCAATAAATATTTTGGAAGACTTAGAGGAACTATTAGCATGACTGTTCCTTCATCTACTACGAGTTAGACTAAATTTGCTAAGTTTTTCCTTTGTTTTGAAGTGTATTTTGTAATCTATTTCCTTTCCATGGACCCAAAGACCTAGGACCCATGGAAAGAGGATACTAACAATGTATTATAAAACTCTAATGTTCTTGACTTGCAGAGATTTAAGAAAGTAAAGAGAACACTAGCTATGTTTAATGTTAATTGTTCCTGCACAATCCACTCATACAATAGTGAAATGCTATGTGATTGAAAATTTCATACAACTGGTCCTTTGGTGTGTATTAAATAGAATAGAATTTTCATCATATTATTATCATTCTATTTATTTGTTGTAAACATGTCATTGGTTCAATTTTAATCTACTAGTGTCATGCCCTAGCCCATGCTTTTTCTCCATTATTTGATGTTATTCACTATTTTGAAATGTTGACTGTGGTTATCAAATGGAAAAAATAGAAAAAAAATTGCACACAAATTTTTTTTTACAAAACTAAACCAATGGCATGTTTACAACAAAGAAATAGAATGATAATAATATGCTGAAAATTCTATTTTGTTTAATACATGCCAAAGGACCAGTTGTATGAAATTTTCAATCACATAGCATTTCACTATTGTATGAGTGGATTGTACACTAATAGATAACATTAAACAAGGAGAAAACTCCTCAACACATCTTGGAAACCATTGAATTCAATATTAAATGAAACCTAACACCAACACTATTCCTTCCATTCACTTCTACAAAGAATTCATGCACAAGCACAAGCTATTCCAAACTTCAAGTACAAGCTATTCCAAACTTCAAGTAAAATGAGAAATATGCTATATCAAATCATTCATATTTATAGTAACCATTCAAAGGATCATTTTTTTAATGAACCCTTTGACTATACCCCTATGGCAAAGAAAGGAAACCTCAAAATAGAGAAAGGAAACTTAGTAAAACTAGTCTGTGTTGTTGTTTGTGAGGGTAAAGTCATGATAAGTGCCTCTCAAACCTCTCCAAACATGTAAGATTATCTTTAAATAATTTATTGATCTCTTCCAAACATTAACCAAATCAAACCCACATTTGAATCCACACACAATAACCCCAAAATGAAGGGTTTTGTATCCTTTAATGAATCTCAATCATTGGTAACGCATGGACAATCAAACCAGTACTGTCCAAAGCATTCAGTAAGTGACTGGATTATATTTAATACATGCAAAAGGACCAGTTGTATGAAATTTTCAATCACATAGCATTTCACTATTGTATGAGTCGATTGTGCAGGAACAGTTAACATTAAACAAGGAGCAAACTCCTCAACACATCTTGGAAACCATTGAATTCAATAATAAATAAAACCTAGCACCAACACTATTCCCTTCCATTCACTTCTACCAAGAATAAAGCATTTAATCCATTCAACATTACATATAATCATTAGACAGTTATATTTTTTGACTTTGTAGAGGAACAATCACGACCAAAATGATCAAAACTACTTTCACCCTTGCACAAGCTATTCCAA